>WSUI01000063.1:0-47031 GCA_019633595.1 Tulasnella sp. UAMH 9824
GTCCAGGATCTTTGTAGTCGAAATCAGCCAAATCACTTGACTTGTCCGGGAGCACGGACGTTCTATACCGCCTCAGTTCTGGTAAGCCGAGCGACGGTGGCCGGTTTGCATGGCTCATCAGCCATCCACCCAGGGGAACTATCGGTCCTCGGCATCAATTTGGAAGTGGGGGTGTATACAATCTGGAGCTGTATGGCTTGCTGGTAGGAGCGTTCCTCCCGCTGCCGTTTTGGCTATTGCAGCGGCAGAATCCAGCATCATGGACACGTTTTATAAACATACCCATAATTCTCTACGGGTCAGCATACGTGTCGAGCTGGGGCTGTCAGTCGTACACGTCCTCCTTTCTCGCAGGATTCATCTCTCGTGAGCAGCGTCCCTGCAGGTTCAAACATTGGATCGAATATCTGACGTTTTTGGGAATGAGAATACTTGATTAAGCGGCAGAACTTCCGATGGTGGGCGAAATACAACTATGTCCTTGGGGGCTGCGTTGGATACTGGTAGGACATCTCGCTTGAGTTAAGCACTGCCTGAAGCAACGTTTTATCAGGAACGTCTCTTTCCACAATGGTTATCGCAGCAGCTCTTAGCATCCCCAGAGGTGGCAAACTCTCTCCAGTTTGGTGGGGAAACAGCGTATGGACAACCAGTAAGTGCAACTTCACTTCCTACAAATTTGATTGAAAGGCTAGCTGATTCCTGCCTAGCTGCAGATGCCGCTGGCATTCCATATCTCTCCACGGATCCGATAGAGGGATTCTGAGGATCTTCTCTTAAAAGATGTTGACGAAGAATGTATCGCCCCGATGTGCCAATTCTTACGAACGGCAATACATAATAACTGCTAGATTCTGGCTGTCTTTTGGTCAACATTTCCTCTTTAATCTTGCAAGCTGTGATACCGAAACAACGGCAGCACCCGTCTTCAAATGACGGCGTAGCGATTCAAGACCTATTGCTCCGGGCCTCGAATCAGTGACACTTCTGGGAAAAATGTTGGCAGTTCGAGGCCTATCTGGACGTGCTTTGGTTTGTGAGAAGACACTGATGCCTCCCAATCAGCTGAATCTATGTGCTCGCTTTCATGGCGACTGAAAGCTTGTTATGTGGCGTGGAATGTCGAACGATGTTCGCTTTGAGTTGTGCCAGCGTCATTGCGCGCTTTCCGGTCCGCGATCGAATCTTCCCCGCTTTCAGCTCTTAACCACACGCCGCATCTAGAGAACCCACTTTGCCTCAACTTCACTACTCATCTTCTTAATTAAATGACTATGGACCACCACGCGCCATCGCATACCCCTCCAGTGAAGCCAAAGGGTATCTTGAAGAATGCTCCGCCACTGCCTCGAGGCTCCTCTGACAACCAGTTGGTACTTTGTTCGGTACTAATGGATGATCAGCTTAGCAAAACTTCCGCATCTACAGCTTGACCTGGGACGAAGAGAACCTTGCTGCCACTGAAATTGGGAAGGACAGTCTGATGAAGATTACCGAACCCAAGACACCCTACGTTCGGTGAGTCCTCACGCTTTGGCACGTATGCTGCTCAGTCCCACCCACCACTCCTCGCTGTAGGTATGATGCGGAGACCGATACTGTCGAAGGAATGGGTGGTGAGCTTAGTCCGCTGAAGTGCTCGGCTGCCGAGTCAAGGGGCTGAAGAGCCCTCCTTTACCCCACCGGTAGAAATACCTCCTTTCTCACTTGATGGAAAGGGTCAGACCCCGAGTGTACCGAATTCCCCGGCTCCGATGACATCCAAAGACATCCTCGCGGAGGCTCTGGACCCTGGCAAGGTGGCTGAATTGACCAACGCCAACACTTCCGCAAATGCAGCGATTTCGGTATCCGGCGAAGACGTGAGGAGGGCATCTTCCACCTCCAGCGGTCGGCCCGGGAGCATGAGCCGAACCTCCAGCCGAAGTACCAGCTTCAACTTGCCGAATGACGATCCCAGCAAAGCGAAACTCAGGGCTCAGTCGAGAAGTCCAGAGGGAACCAATGCCGATGGGGAAATTGCAGAAGACGAAGAACTTGACCCCGAAGGTAAACCTCTTTACCAAGCCTGATATTCTTCAACGTTCACTGAACCTCCCATGGGATCGCTTTACAGCGGCCGCTAAACATGCGGCATTCGTACGAGCCCGTGGACGCCACTATTCGAACGAAGCCGAGGCCATGAAACGTGCCGCCAAGCTCATGGCGGAAGATGACGAGGACGAGGAATCATCCGCACAGGAGAAGGGACCGGCTGGCGATAACGAGGAAGGTGATGGAGACGATCCCATGGACGATTCGACCAGCGACTCAGCAGCGGAGACCAGCCCGGCGAAACCTAATGGTATCGTTCACAAGTGATTGTCTGTCTGGAGAACGTCTTCTCTTGAGGTTCCCCTTAGTTCCATTCTCGTTTCTACTCTGATTTTCTCGATTCCACCACTAATCCATCCTCGTCGACCCACCGTGGTCTTCCTTTTCTACCCCTTTGAACGATGTATCATTACTAGACAGTATGAAATGTTTGCTGCGCCTGGAATAACAGCTTCGCGGGCCCGATGGTCCGTCGGCCGTCGCTGGCAAATCATGGGGAACTAGCACGTCTTTTTGGTGCGAGCTGTTTACGCTGCAAAGGCAAAACGTTTGTTGACTCGTAGAACGCCAGGTAAAATTCTCCCACCTCTGTTCCACTATCTTATTGCTCACAGCTTTCTGGACTCCATTCGCTTTGACATCAAAGCTTTAATTCAAGGAACCTCATTCGACGCAATGTCCACCGAAACTGCCTCTACGCCCGCGCCAGTCGGCAAGCTCCTCAAAGCGGACTCGATTGCGTCCATCTACCGAGCGGACGTCGAAACATCCATAAAGACGTTCGCTTCGTCCCCTTCGCATTCTCGCAAACCAAAAGTAGTCGGGATTTTGGCCACAGACTCCAAACCTTCGGAAATGTACGCCGAATTTACAAGGAAGACGTGCGAAGAGATTGGTGTGGAATTTATCTTGAAGCGCGTTGGAGCTGCCGTGAGGAACGAGCAGGGAGGGACGGAAGAGGTTGGCTCTAATGGCGAGGGTGTGGAACTGGCGATCATTGAGGCCAACGAGGATGCTAGCGTCGATGGTATCATGGTACGGGATACATCGCTCAGATCGTTTCGGGAGTATTAACAAGTGGTTAATTCAGGTGTATTACCCAATCTTTGGTGGGCTGCAAGACCACTATCTTCAGCAGGTATTTGAACTTTGCACCTTTCTTCTGAGTTATCCTGACTCTTTGTCCAAAGGTGGTGTCCCCATACAAGGATGTCGAGGGCTTGAATACTAAATTCCATTTCAATCTTTACCACAAGTACGCCAAAAACATCCTTAACATTCACTCATCGTCAAGAGGATTTTTCACTTATTCATTCGTTAAAATGTAGTATCCGCTTCATAAAACCCCAATCCCTCGCCTCGGCTACATCCTCTTCCGCCCTGACATCCAGCGCCGCCACCGTTCCAGCCAATTCCGACGCCCCTCCTGAAGGAACCGTCAAGTCAATCTTGCCCTGCACTCCATTGGCGATCGTCAAATGCCTGGAGTTTATGGGCGTCTACAATACTTTGCTGCCTTACGGTGATAGGGCATATGGAAAGACCATAACCGTTATCAACCGGTGGGTGGATCAATCTTAGATGTGCTGAACTCTTGTACTGATAGCCAGAATGCCCCCAGCTCGGAAGTTGTCGGTCGCCCACTTGCAGCCCTTCTGTCCAACGACGGGGCACGGGTCTTCTCAGTCGACATCGACTCGATTCAAGAATACACCAAGCGACCTGCGTCTAGTACGCCCTCCGGCCCGAGAAGACTGTATCACCCACGACATGTCACCCACCCTTCTTCAAATACGCTCGAGCAGTGTTTGGCCGTATCGGACGTCGTGATCTCTGCCGTTCCCAGCGCAAGCTACAAGGTCAACACGGCAGTGCTCAAGGATGGGTGCATCTGCGTCAACGTCAGCTCTGAGAAGAACTTTGAAAAGGACGTGAGGGAGAAGGCGTCTCTCTACCTTCCATCCGTGGGCAAGGTAACTATCATGATGTTGTTGAGGAATCTGTGAGTTGCTAGAAGCTTCGTGTGCAGAAGGGTGTTTCTGACGTGGCCTCCTTTCAGGATGCGCTTGACCAATTATCAAGACATCCTGAAACAAGAAACTTCCAAGAGCGTCGAGCAGCAATGATCGCTAGAGGCCTTTTTCCGGTAATGAGAGTTCAACCTCCTTACTAAGCTGTGCCACCCATTTCCTTTGTCTTATTCGATAACTGTCCTGTATTGAAACGTAGAAGCCTCACTAGACAATGGGATCCGAAATGAGAGTATAGGTTATTAGCGAGTCGGTGGCGGATGAATATGGGAAGGAGCGGGGCTCGTTTTGGCTAGCGAAATTGACTTTGAGATAGGATAGGGGGCGAGCAAATCTGAAGGCAAGAAGGGAAAGCCCAGATAGAGGGCGGTGACCATAAGCCTCTACATGATCATGCTGGATGGTCGGGTGCGTGGTGTGGTGGCGCCGCTGTGGATCGGTGTCGTTGGGGCGGAGAAACTCGAGGTATCATCGTCCGGCAGGATACGAATTCGTTGGCGGTGGAGCTTGAGAATAATATGAGTACCGTACTCCGAATGGAATAGAGAGGCGAGCTTACAGCCGGGAGTTTAGGTATTAATACGATGATCAAAGCGGTAAAGTTGATGGCGAACATCCAAGGGTCGTAGTGAGTAAAGTGGGTGGATGCAAGGAAGCTAAACATATCAAATAGTTAGTTTACGACCATAGCCAATGAGGGGAGCACCCTACAGTCCAATGGGCAGACATATCAACCACTTCTTGGCTGGTGTGTACTGGGCGCCTTCGTCGATTTGCTCCCATAGCGTCAGGTCGTCATAGGCGCCACCATGCAGGTCAGCCTGGAATGGGATACCCGTAACATGGTGGAACATCAAAAACGATAGCTGTGATGGGATATACCAGAGTGCGTGAGTGATATGGTGCAGCTGGCGTGTGCGGGAAATGAAGGCTTACCACCATGTACGCGATGTTGGTCATGGTCCAACTTATTTCTTGAGTGACCCCGGGGATGAGGTCGAATAGTAGCTTTCCGCCGAGAATGAGAACGATGTGTATTAGCCATGCGCCTGTTGCGTGAGGGACGGCGGCCGAGGGAGTGGGTCAGTCGTCATTGAAATTCAAGACTGGCGACGTGGAACGATGCACCGAGCGAAGGGGAGACGCACCTTTTCGGTTGACCCATTCCTGGTTCACGTTGGCGTACATGCTCTGGTCTAGGACATCATCGACGGACTCTTTGATCTCTTCAACTTTTACGAGACTGGCACTTCTTGCGCGGCCTTTGAGCTTTGAGGAAGGACTTGAGGAGGAAGTCGATGTAGAATGAGCGACTGGCTCGATGCTGATTGAAGGAGGGGAAGGACGTCTAGGACTGCTTCTGTTGGTGATCGTGGATGACATTTGCTTGGTGGACGTGTTGGTGGAATTGCTTGGGACGTCGTGCGATGTGTCGTTTTGGCTCGCTACTCGGGATTTCGGTCAACTGCGGAGAAATCTCTCTAGGAACTCCGCGTGATAGTATTATGTAATCACAGGTCCTCTTGGGGGGCGAAATTGAGGTTGAGGATGGTGATCACAATGCTTTACTAGAACGAACGGTATATGTGCCTTCTAGCACTCTTTATATCTAAAGAACAAGCGGGCCCCGAGGACACCGCCTCTCGTTCTGTGCTGCGGCTTACGAGGTGTGAGCGGCCGGTTTCCAAGGCCTTCTATAGTGCATCTCCGTCATGCCAGTCTTATCCGCACCAAGAGTGCAGGCGTAGACTCATTCTGCGACTCATTCGGTCTCCGGTCCGAGCATACCATGCGCCAGAGTCGTCTGCGACCAGCTCAGCTGCAGCCCGTAAATACCCCACAAACCTCGAGCAAGTCTGCTGCGGTGACTCGACTCCAGAGAATAACATTATGCGGCCTTCTTATAAGCTTATTATCGATATGCAGTACTCCTGGCACAGGTTTGGAATTGGAATACAATGCAATTCCGACGATACCAGCCACAATGACGGTCGCGCAAAACCTGACCGCCTGAAATTCTATCATTTAGACGCAGCCTAGCCCCTGTGCTCAACCATGTCCACCCTAGCCCTTGTCTCCAATGCCTGGTTGGACTCATCCACGGAGAAGATCCGCTCAAAGCCTGTCCCTTGGGAGGTGAGCATTTTTCATCACTTTCCATCCGCCCAAGACAATGGAATGACGTCGAGTTGGCCTAGGGATACCAACGCGCCAATTTGGTGACATCTGAAGAACTCGCGCTCATCAAGAAAGTTGATAGGCAGACTCAGGCAAAAGTTCAGAGCATATTGGTCACGGATGGTCCTACCTATGCGAACCTGTATCTCAAGTTGTTGAAGAAACTGGTCAGGGTGGACACTATGCAGTATCTTTTGGTTATGATCGGCGACGCGCTCCTGGGTACGCAGCATACTGTCGCCGAGATAGGCATTATGATTCAACAACGCTCATTGTGTAGATCACGACGAAAGAATCCCACTGTTTACGAAGCAGGTCGACGCAGAGCCCGAGTTACCATATGGCCCCCTTCTTCGGTATGCAAGTCACCTTACAGAGAAGAGTTCACATCTCTAAATCGCTCTCGTGACAAATTATAGAGCATGCACCACTCCGGATGAGTTTGTCCAGCTCAAAGCCGTTCAAATCCTCACTACTCTCCTCTCTTCTGAATCCGGACCCCTTCCCAATCAACACGTCCAGCCATTCCTAAACACCCTCGCATCTCTCATCCACGGGGCCTCACCTCACGCGCGTGATGTCGCCGTACAAAGCTTAGAAGCTTTGCTTACTCGAACCGAGTGCCGGACCGCGGCATGGACGATGCCAAACGTCGTGGACGGGTGAGTTTAGGGTGTCGTTTTCCATGATTGTATTCGCGCTAACTGGCGTTTAGACTTGTTACGATACTAGAATCAAACCCTAGTCCCCAGATGTGTTACCAGGTTGGATTTTGCTTCTGGCTTTTGACCTTTGAGCAGGGTATTGCCGAGCAGATCAACAGGTGCGGGAATCTCTCCTAACTGCTGCTCACCTTGGCTCTGATACATTTCGGATGATTACTACGTTTAGAAAGTTTGACATTATCCCACTTCTCATGATTATTGCCCAAAGCGTCGTCAAAGAGAAAGTGCAGCGAGTCATTGTCGCCACCTACCGAGTAAGGAAAGATCACTTGGCCCGAGACGGGAGCTCTGACGATACGGTTGTCTTGGGCAGAATCTCGTTGCAAAAGCACCGTCCCAAAATCTCCCTGCCATGCTTGTTGCGAAGTTACTTCCCTACGTCAAGAACCTTTCTACAAGGAAATGGAGTGATGAAGAAATCGTAGAAGACATAGAGTTCCTCAAGGAAGAACTGACTAAGAACTTTGAAAGCTTGACGTGAGTCTTTCTGCACTAGTTCTGTGTTCAGTTACCTGACTCTGCCTCTGCAGTACCTATGACGAATATACGTCGGAGTTGGCGTCAGGTCACCTCAGCTGGACTCCGGTTCACGACTCCGAAGCCTTCTGGAAGGAGAATGCCACCAAGTTGAACGACAAAGACTACGAGCAGCTTAAGTGAGATGGTGGATCACCTATATACTGTAACCCTTCCACTGACCTTGTCCTTTAGGGTTCTCGTCAAGCTGCTGAAAGAGTCGACCGACCCAGTAGTCTTGGCTGTCGCTGCTCACGACATTGGCCAGTACACCAAGTATTACGAACGGGGCAAGAAGTGCGCCCTTGACTTTTGATGGATTCTCGTACGCATATTGACAATGCTTTTTTTTTTCTAGGACGCTCAGCGACCTTGGAGCCAAGACCCGCGTGATGGAGCTCATGTCACACGAAAATTCGGATGTGCGATATCAAGCTCTATTGACCACACAACGGCTGGTCAGCCAAGCGTGGGTCGGGTAGTCGTCCTTGATCGATCAGCTATCTGTTCTATGCGGAGCCAATTCGACATGTTTCAATAAACCATCCTGTCTATCCTGCTGTTATCTATGCTCTGGGCCGGGTCTCTCGGCGATCCCAACCCTCCTGCATGACTTGGGAGATCTTTTCCCCAAAACGCTTTGGGTGTTGTGCAAACACGCTGTGGCCTGAATACGTCAAACGTTGGCGTGAAAATCGGGTTATCACCGGTTTCAAAACAAGCTGAAAGGGAGGACTACGTACCATGGTTCTCCCAGACTTCAAATTCCGCTCCCGGCATGCATGATTTAAGATGGTGAGAATTTTCCGGACGAACCAGGTGATCCTCATCACCAGTCAGAATAAAAACTTTCGGTACAGAATCTGCGATTGTTCGTAGCCTGTCTGGCGAGACGTAGTGCGTCATAGTTGCAGCCAGTTGTGATAAAGAGCCAGCCAAAGTCTGGGGTCGCCCGATACTCATTCGGTAAAGATGGATCTGAGTAAGGAATTCGCCGTTTGTAATTTCGGGGTGGCCGTATGCTTTAGCAGGTTCCTTGAGCCATTTCAGAGGATGGAGTATCGGGAGAAACAGGTTGATTGCATCTTCGTGTGTTTTTGCAAAGGTGAGCCGGTGCTAGCGGAATGATGAGTGGCCGTGGAAGTTCAGGGCGTGCATCACATATTAGAAGTGCTCACCGCACCATTGCCCAAATACCCTTGAGCGGAGTGAAATTCCGTAGAGACCAACCTCCGGACCTGGTTACTAGTAAAGAGAGTGACGCAATACGTGAAGCAATACGTGACGCCAGCTCTAGGGCAATCATCCCCCCCATGGATGCCTGAGGAAACCTGAGCTTCAAACGGAAACCAATTCTGATGTGGATTCGCTCAACCCAACCTTGAGAACCAAATGATCGGTTAAAAGAGGCGAAATGTAGGAAATTCCAGACCCCTCACTATATGTAATTGACGTCGAGGAGCCGTCCAACCAACGTAGTCGAGGAGTAGAATTACGTCGGCCGCCATTCCGCTCGTGCTTCAATGTCACAGCACGGGGTAAGAGGCAAGATACTGTAGGGGTTACGAGAGGCGACCTACGAATAAGGACCCATCGGGGTTCCGCTGTTACCAACACCGCGGTTGTCGAACACCAGAACGGAATAGCGGTCTTTACCATCAGATTCCTTGACGGTTATCAAATATTCAACAAGGAGCGACCACGCAAAAGAGTTCGCGTTTAGTCTGATCAAACGACAGGGTATTAGTAGGAGGCTTATTCAAGTCGTAATAACCTGGATATTACCCCATAATGAGCACGACTTTTTGTTCACCGTCACCATGAATCTAGTAACAATGGTAAGCGCAAAAACTAAACACGCTGGTGGTCTTCTCACCTCAAAATATAAGGAGTGCTCGGAAGGAAGAATAGAACTGGCTGCATCTTGAGCAGCCTGCTTTTGTTTTTGCTCAAGAGTTGACACGGGGCAGAGCCCTTTGCGGTTGAGGGTCTCTGGTTTAAACACTGTAGGGTGGCTTGAAGTCTCTAGTTTTAATGCTTCCATCATAGTATCCGTTATGCAAAGAGTGTAAGAGCTACTGAAAAGAAGGAGATCGCCAAGGCCCCAGCTGGCCGCACACGGCTTGCGGGAAGATTACCAAATGCAAACATCGACGTGGGACACTTCGGATGAGTTAGAGCCTATGGGGTCTTCTGAATCCGGGACCTCCCCCCGATCAACATGTCCAGCTATTCCTAAACATCCTGGTAGCCCTCATCCACGGGTCTGCTTCTGATGCGCTTGATGTCGCCGTACAACGGTTTGAACTCTTACTCTCTCGAACCGAGTGGCGGACAGCCCCATCAGCAATACCAGACGTTGTTGACAAATAGCTTAGGGTGTCGCTATTCACGCATGGTCCCTGGCCAACTTAATCAACCAGTTGTCTCTTCTATGCGGAACCGATTCGACGTGTTACAATGAGCCATCCCGTTTATCCCGCTCTTTATGCTGTTGGTGAGGTTTCTCGGCGATCCCAACCCTGCTGCATGACTTGGACCATCTTCTCTCCAAAGCGCTTTGGGTATTGTCCAAACACGCCGTGGCCTGAAGGCGTCAACCATATAGTGAAAATCGGATTACTTCAGGGTTTGGCAGCAAGCTGAAAGAAAGACCACGAACCGGAGCCCTCCCAGACTTCAAATTCTGCTTCGGGCATACATGACTTGAGATGGTGTGAATTTTCCGGACGAACCAAGTTATCATCATCACCAGTCATGATATAAACTTTTGGAATAGAAGCTGCGATTGTTTTTAGTCTGTCTGGGGAGACGTAGTGCGTCTTGGCTGCGGCCATTTGTGATAACGAGCCAACCAAGGTTTGGCGTCGCGCTAGATCGATCCTATAAGTATGGACTTGAGTAAGGAAGTCGGCGTTTGTGATTTCGGGATGGCCGTATGCTTCGGCAGGTTCTTTGAGCCAGTTCAAGGGGTATAATATCGGGAGCAGGAGCTTTACTTTCTCCTCAGTTGTTTTTGCGAAGGTGAGCCTGCTCCAGCAGAGTGATGAGTGATCATGAAGGTGTCCTGAATGCTGGATGGTACTTACCGCACCAATCCCCGAATGCCCTTGAATGGAGTAGAATTCCGCAGAGCCCATCCTCCGGCTGTGGTTACTAGCAGGGAGAGTGACGCAATACGTGCAGCAATGCGTGATGCCAGTTCTAGGGCGATCATTCCTCCCATGGACACCTGGAGAGACCTGAGTATCAAGTGGTAACCTATTTCTGATATCAATCAACTCACTCCGACCTAGAAATTTGAACAATTTAACTAAAGGGTGGCACGTGAGACGTTCCAGAATGCTTACAATATGTAGCTGACGTTGCGGAGCTGTCCAGCCAACGTATTCGAGGAGCAGAATCACATCAGCCGCCATTCCACTCGTGCTTGAATATTGCAACTCATGATAAGTGACACGAAACTACCGTGGTTCCAAGAAGAACCTACGAATAGGGGCCCATTGGGGTTCCACTGTTGCCGACACCGCGGTTGTCAAACACTAGGGCGGAATAGCGGTCTTTGCCATCGGGTTCCTTAACGGTTGTCAAGTATTCGACGAGCGGAGACCATGCGAAAGAGTTTGTGTTTAACCTATGCCATATGGCGAGGGTGTTAGGCGGAAAGTTAAGTCTGAATAACTTGAACATTACCCCATAATAAGCACGACTTTCTGTTCACCGTCTCCGTGAATCTGACAAAACCCATAAGCGAATAGAACCTCAGTGCCCAACTGGTCTTCTTACCTCAAAATACAATGAATGCTTAGAAGGAAGAACAGCATCGGCTGTATCCTGCGCCTCCTGTTTTTGTTCGTGTTCGAGAGATGATACTGGGCAAAGCCCTTTGCGGTTGAGCGTTTCTGCCTTGAACACTGTAGGGTAGCTCGAAAGTTCTGGAATTACTGGCTCCATCACGTCTCCGCAGCGCGAGATTGTTGGTGTTGGTGGAGAGAAAGAAGTCTCCAAGCAGCTGCCAACTACGGCGACCCGAATTGCCGGATGATTACCAAACGCAAACATCGACGTGGGACTGACGTGCGACGCGGTTCTTACAATCCTGACCACGTCTCGCCGCAGACTCTCCTGAATCTTGCCGCAGGGGACCTCCGGCTCCGAATAATTCGATACAAAATGGCGCAGCAAGTAGCTGTGTCTGCTTCTGGCTTTAGAATGGCCGTCCCTCCTCTGCATCTCGTTTGGTCAGAGATCCTCTCCGTCACCTCCGCAATGCGCAAGAATTCTCGTTGGGCGTCAAGTCAGCCGGGTCCACCTAGAGCAACTAACCTTGCAACAAGCATGGGCCTTAGGACGCCTACTGGAACCGGGGATACCGCTGGTCGGCCCGGCCATGATCGCCAAGAAGCCGGCTTGATGGCTGGTTTTGACGAGCTTAAGCGTAACATTAATGACACGAACGGTATGGCGCGACGTATGCGAGTTGCAGTGGAATTCTAGTCTAATATCATCTCCTGACCTAATAGAAATCCTTTCAATCCCACTTCCAGTCGTTCTCGCCCCATTCCTCGCCCTTATTCGATCACCCTTGTCAACGGGCCCCATTACTGCAACCGCCCTAGCGGCCATCCACAATTTCTTCACGGCCGGTCTCATAAACGAGCATTCAAAAGATACTCAGCGAGCCCTTGGAGAGCTCAGCAACTCTCTGGCCCATTGCAAGTTTGAGGCGACTGACTCGTCAGGGGACGAAGTTGTCTTGATGCGGATAGTCAACGTGATCGACACCTGCCAGGCTTCTGTCGTTGGTAACCTCTTAGGAGACGTAGAGCTCTGCGAAATGCTGGAAACAATCCTCACTATCTGTTGTCAGATGAGGCTCAGCGGTCAGCCCATTTCGCTCAATGGCGTTCACGGACGAAGACTAACCCAGCCCGCTTTTCAGAATCGCTGCGTCGATGCGCCGAGACAGCCATGCACTCTATGGTCCGCCGAGTCTTCTCCAAGCTGGATAACTTAGATCCTGCGCTAGACAATGAATCTGTGGAGGCTCAAGGTATCGCTGTCTGTTCTAGACAGATTAAGTCAGCTACTGACAAGCTGCTACACTAGCCTCTACGCCATATGGGCTTCCTTCCGCACAAGAACTCCTCCGAGTACTCGTTAATCTTCTGGACCCTCACGATATGCAGCACTCCGACTCCATTCGACTATCCATTCTTGGTATTTTGAATGCAGGACTCGAAGCATCGGGGACTCGGATCGCTCAATTCAATTCCCTGTCTAAAATGCTACTCGATCAAGGTTGCAAGTACCTCTTCCAACTAGCGCGTTCCGAAAATGTCAATGTTGTTCGGTTATCCCTTCGAGCCATCGTCACTCTATTCGATACTATGAGAGAAGATCTCAAGCTCCAGTTCGAACTGTTTATCTCGTTCACCATGGATCGGCTCGCTCCACCCGTAAATCCCTTACCTCCAAAAGTTCAACTCTCCCTGAACACCGGAACCCTCAGGAAAGTGCCATCATCACCCGGTACACCTCGCCCTGATGGTCAAGGAAGCGGAAGCGTCGATCTGTCGGACCCGTCATCATTGACAGACGGACTGTTAGGAGATCAGACTCCGCCAACGCCACGACCTGGCGTGGTCCCAGCAAAGGGCCTGACAAGGGAATTGATGCTGGAGACTTTGGCATATATTGCGCGCCAGCCAACGTTTATGGTCGACCTATGGGCAAATTACGATTGTGACGTGAACTGCGAGGATCTGTTTGAACGTCTCATTTCTTTCATGGCGAGGGTGCGTTGACTGTTGATGAGATGGTCCCGTAACTGAGTCTTTCTTCTTCAGGGTGTTTACCCCACTCAGTATACCGGCAGCATCGAATACCAGCGATACAGCTCCCAGTTGCTGTGCCTCGACGTTCTTTTGGCATACGTTGAGCATATGGCGGCTCGCGCAGATGCGGTAGGTCTGCCCCTCTATCATTGAACTCGAACTGACCAGGTGCATGCAGGAATCCCCAGCCTGGCCCAAGGCGAGCGATCTCCGTCTGAAATCATATTGACTCGAGCTAATACAATATTCTAACCAGGATAAACCTCAACCAGAGGCCCTTGTGGAATCGAAAGCTTCCAAAGGCCTTCTGCTCGCGGGTGCTGCTAAGTTCAACACAAAACCGAAAGTTGGGTTAGCCTATCTTGAAGAGCACGGGCTCATCTACAAACCGGAAGACAAGGACGTACCTCGCGCACGGGCACTAGCCAAGTTCTTGAAAAGTACTCCAAGACTGGACAAGAAGGTGCTTGGCGATTGGATCTCAGCTCCCGACCAGATTGACGTCCTGAAGGAGTTCATTGGGTTATTTGACTTTACTGGAGTGAGGTAGTCGAGTGTTTCCTCAGGACTATGATTGCTCACATCGGCATTTGCGAACAGAAATCCGTGGCTGACGCTATGCGCTTGTTGCTCGAAGCTTTCCGCTTACCCGGAGAGGCCCAACCCATTTCGCGCATCACAGAGACCTTCGCTGATATTTACTTTGCATCGAAACCACGTAAGTCTACGCCTTTTCAGCAAGTCAACGTTTGACCAACAAATATTTATTCCAGTCGAGGTCAAATCGACTGACGCCGTATATGTTTTGGCGTATTCGGTTATTATGTTGAATACCGACTTATATAATCCACAGAATCGAGTATGTCAATATCTCCGATCACCACCAATTTCCGTTTCTGAGGTACATGCTGTGCTAGAAACGGATGACACTCGAGGATTACCAAAAGAATCTCAAAGGCGTTAACGACGGCTCGGACTTCGATCCTGCTTACTTGGTACGACACCGTTCGCCTGACTTGCCTCGTAGCCGAACTGATTCTTCCCGTCCCAGAAATCGATTTACGAGTCCATCAAGAAGCGTGAGATCGTCCTCCCGGAGGAACACTCGGGACAACTAGGCTTCGAATACGCTTGGAAAGCCTTATTGGTCCGAACCAAGGAGACTGGTATGCCGTATCGTATCTACTTACTCTTCTATTCTGCTTATTCAATGCCTCAAAACCTCCTCAGGCTCCCTCGTTCGGTGCGAAACGGCGTTATTTGATCAATCTATGTTCCAGCTCACTTGGAAGCCCGTTGTCTCGGCAATTGCCTTTGCTTTCACTGCATTCGATGACGACTACGTGGTGGAACGGGCAATCGCAGGATTCCGCAAATGTGCGACCCTAGCTGGCCGATTCCAGCTACCCGAAGTCTTTGACTATGTGGTGAATTCCCTCTCGCACGCTACCGGTCTCCTCGCGGAAGAAGATCCCAAGTCTACCAAGTTCCCAGTGGTTGAGGTTGAAGGCCAGTCCTTAACGGTCTCTCCGCTATCCGTGAGGTTTGGGACCAACTTACGAGGCCAACTTGCGACCGTGGTTCTCTTTACCATTGCTAATGGGAATGGCAACGCAATCCGCGAGGGCTGGAGTCTGGTGCGACCCTTTCCCTACGTAACACCTCCCACTTGCTCACTCACGACTTGTCCTAGATATTCGAGATGTTCCAAACTCTCTTTATGCATTCCCTCCTTCCGCCCCGAATGATCCAAATGGAGGATTTCTTAGGTGGCGTTGCTGCAATCCCCATGCAAGGTGCTGCACCGCCGTCGCCTCAGATGCATCGTTCCGATGGCGGCCTGCTTTCTGCGCTTTCTTCCTATCTCCTGACACCGTATGGCGCAAGCACCGATTCACTCGCTGGGTGGGAACCAACCAAGGACGATATCGAGAATACACTTTCGACAATGGATTGCATTTCGTCTTGCAAGATTGATGAAATTTACAGTCAAATCATGTACGTTATATCGTCTCCATTCGCTACTGACCTTCCCCTTGACCCTCATGCACCGTAGGACGCTGGAAGTGGAAGGACTCGTAGCAGCTTTGCGTGCACTTCAGGTCTTAGCCGACCGCCGAACCGTGGATATCCTTGTGGATGAAATCATTACAGACCCAGTCCCTTCTGCGAATTCAAGAACCGAAGTTCCTAAAGCACCTTTGCCCTATGACCCAACGTCCGTATTCCTCCTGGAGACCATGGTTAGCGTGGCATGCCAGACTAAGACGCACATAGAGGAAACCTGGTATGGTATCGATCTTGCCTTCCATAGAGCGATGCTTATTTGCGTCTACAGGCCTATAGTCTTTGAACATATATCAGGTCTTTTAAAAGCGGCGGAACGCTTTGGTATCATCTTGATCGAGAGAGCGGTGGTTGGTCTTCTGCGGTTAAATCTCATCCTCGCTGAACAGGTAAGCATTGTCCGCCCCCAGCAAGCGCTTGTCCACTGATGTCTATGACCTTTAGCCATCTCTACGAGATCAAGTCTACGTTTCAATTGATCTTTTGCGTGGACTGCCGCCGATCGTGACAAACTCTGTGGCTGAACAACTTGCCATGGGACTTGCTCGCCTGGTCAAAGAGCATTACGATATTATGAGGTGCAATGATCTTTTCCCCTTTAATCCCGTATCCCACGTGCTGAAAACCTTCACTAGCTCTGCTACAGAATGGGGACTGGTGTCCGCCTTACTTCGAAGTACAATGTCGCACGCGGGAGCCGTTAAAATCTCGTTCGCTTTAATCATGGATTTGATTGAACGAGAGAGCGAGCAAGCTGTTACGCCTGAAAACATCGCCGCTTTGACGTCCCTGCTGGAAACATTTGCCAGCGCGGCAGGCCAAGCCGTTGAAGGCAAACGGTCCGAGGCCCGACGACAGATGGCCACCCCGTTGAACCTGTATGATCGCTCCTCGTCCTCATCTCACCTGTGGTCTAACTTTTTTCGCCACAGCGAACCAGCAATCGAAAGAGGGACGAAGGCGATCGATACTATAGCGGATCTGAAAAAATATATTCCGAGCTTCATCGAACGCTCCACGCTGTCCGAATCCGAAGGTATGCATGCGTTGTAAACTCTCCAAATAAGTTTTAACTCTTCACTAACAATGACTCTTAAGCCTGGTCGCATTTCTGGATGCTTCCTCTTGGCGTTCTAAGTCGGCAATCCTCTAGCGCTTGCAAGGAAGTTCGTCATGCATCGTTGGGCCACTTGCAGAGGATCTTCCTCAGCACGCAGATTTCCGCCGGTGTTCAAGCTGGGTTTGAATTCAGAATTCTATTTGATCGGGTTTTATTCCCCATCTTGGAAGAAGTCTTGAAACCTCAAGTCTATGTAAAAGATCCACCGGGGATGGGGGAAGCGCGGCTACGGGTATCTGCTCTGGCGTGCAAGTCGTTCCTTCACTTTAGTGTTCGTTCAACAGAAGGTGCAGGTGACACTCTGGAGTTGTGGTTGTCCCTCCTAAAGATGATGGACCGTGTCATGCACAGCGGGAAGCGAGACCAAGCGGTGAGTTGAGCCACCTTTCTGATTAACGTTTCTGATCACGCTAAGCCCTTCAACAGTACGAGGCAATACCCGAGTCCTTGAAAAATGTGGTCCTTGTCCTGAATGCATCTCAAGTTTTACTTCCACCGGATCACCCAGACAGTCGTACGCCGGCACAAATTCAATATTGGGACTCCACAAAGCAACAACTCGATGCCTTCCTCCCTGGTTTCCTGGAAGAGCTTGTTCCCTCACCTCCACCCCCTCCGGCGGACGCTCCTGATACTCAGCCGGCATCTGCACCCTCGTAGTTCGTAACTTATTTCGCTATCCAGACTCCTGCTGTCTTTTTGCACGTCTTCGAACTGTATCATACATTCCCCATCTATACGAGACGGCCACATAGAGAGAAAACCAAATAAACGCGAATGAACGATATATCCGACACTAAGAGGAGAGAGCAGGAACGAAAACAGATGACAAAGGAAGGTCTGGGTCACAAGAAATTTATTTCAACAGGAAGGATAAATCGTCGAATAGAAATAGGGCATAAAAGTGTTAGTTTAGAATCCGATATCTGGATCGGTGGAGTAATATGGAGTTCCCATAGCGTCGGCGGCTTTCAGAGAAAAAGATGTCAGTTAAAATATCATAGCAAGAGCAGGGCGAAAGGGGCTTACTATTCTGCCATACCGTATTACCCCACCAGTTCAAAGCGAGCTTGCCATCCTTGGGTAGCTGCAAAGTCAAGAAGACAAAGACGACGCCGAAGATGGTACCCGAATCCAATGCAGCGCTAAGGATATAGTTGAATTTGGACCACCACCTAAAGTTCCTTGTCCTGACAAGGTACTCTGCACGTCGATTACAGCATTAGCCGGTGACCACAAGGTTAAACAAACAGAGTACATACGGAAGATGAAACCGACTCCAAACCATGCGGAGAAGTTGATTCCGGTGGCTGGCGGAATGAAGGTGGGCCCGTTCAATAAAACCGGAATGTTCTGGTAAGAGATATTCGAGCGGTGAGAACCCGTGTTCGGAGTAGTTTGAAAACGCACTTACCACATATCGGACAACCGATTTCGGGTTCTTCCTCTGCCACCACCAGAATGGAATAGGGAGGAAAGCACCGATGATAAGGGCGAAGACCTGGACGTAGTAGAGTTCCCCCTTGCCGAATTGTCGACTGGGACCGATCAGACCCCTGGATTACAGGAATAATGGTATATTAGTCGAGTCCCCAAGGAAGGTGCATAGCGGACGTACCAAATAACCGAGGCGGCGTAAAACACCTCGTTGTTGGGGCAACTCAAATGGCTAGCCTGTTTCGGGCTGCAAATATCCGATACCGTCGAGAACAACCATTGTTTGACGCCGACTTGAACAACGACGGCAATGACCGTAGCAACGCCTTGTACTATCAGGAAGCAGAGTAGTTAGGAACTGAGAATTGGTCCGAAAGGATGCTTTCGACGAACCCATGAACGTAGCACGCGGGGGAACCTTCATGTAGTGACCCAATTTGAGATCCTGCGTGAACGCCAAAGCGACCTGCATCGTTTGCACAGAGTAGCACTTAAGGACCATGTTAGCGATAGGACGATTCGGTAGGAGTGCACCGGGAATCGTTTCCGCTAGCAAGTTGATGCCAACGGGTTGGCCCGTCATGGCGTAGACGTAAGCGGACGGAACGACGTAGATGATTGGTAGGATGACCGCGAGGAACAGCGCCCAAACGGGAGTGTCGACATCTTTGATCTAGGTACCGGCAATCTGTTAGCCTCGCAGAATTCAAAACCTTGTAGTGTCGCAACCCACCAAAACAGCACCGATCGAGAACATGAAGAATACCACGAACATGGCGACATACCACCAGTCGGGAACCTCGGGGTAGTTCCTCATCAACTTGGCATGGATATCCTCATCCTCCGTCTTCAGTTTCCTCAAGCCATTCCACATTGCCCGGCCGTGGTACAGGAAGGTGTGGACCAAGATCGCCGTAGAAAGCATGAATGCGATGAGGTACGTCATGGCGTAGGTTGCGGACAAATACAAGGGTGAGTACTCCTCATACGCCGTGACATTCAACGTCATATCGGGTGTGATGATGCGATCGATGTCGTACGGAGTGGCGAACCTATCCCAAGCGGTATTGGAAGCCAGAGGGAGGTGACCGGTCTTCCAAATCTAAGAGCGCAGATCAACGAAAATCAGTACGCGAGCACCAAGCGCCTTTGAATCGCCACGTACGTCCTTGTAGTAAATGATCGGCACCAAAATCCAGTAGAAGAATACGAATCCGATGAAAATGTGCACTTCTGCCCACCAGGGAACCATGAGCGGGGATCCGATGTAGGCGATCTGATTCCAGTCAAAGTTGAGGACGCCCATGCCGAGCCCCGTGGCAGCACCGAACAGCTGGTTGATGACGATATTATTCGGGCGAATCCAGCAAATGAAGGCAAAGTACGAGAGACCGGTGAAGAGGAATCCTGTTGGGTGGGGATCAGTTTTGAACCCCCCAATCTCGACCACATTCATCGACGCACCTGGTAGGAAGTAATAGAGGAACGCCATCGGCGCGACATAGATGAAGAATCTGAACCTCGAAATTCCACCACCCTCGACCTCCTCATCTTCCGCGTGCAGGGTGTTCAACAGCGTGCAAGTAACCAAGTTGGCGGGCCAAATCAAACTAGCGGGCCAGACGAGGAATCGCCGACAGATTCCAGCCAATGAGAAGCCCGTTATCTGAGTTGCCAGAAGGAGGAGGAACGTAAACCTAGAGAGGACCACGCGTATTGGTTTTTTCACATGACGCGGACGGTGAGACTAGAGATGGACTCACCCGACACCAAGGGGATAGTTGTATTTTTTATCCGCCACGATGACGATCTGCATGCCGTACGGTGGGTTGATAGCGACGTTGGCCATGACGTAAACCAAGACGTGTTCCTTGATGTTGAATGGACCCGGGTTGAAACTGAACTCCTGGTCTCCAATCCAAGGTATATTTGAAGGAACCACCCAAGACCGAATGGGCATGATGTAGGCCAAAGTCTTTCCGATGGGGAAAGCAAGGAGACTATCGAGGTCGATTGGGTCAGCGGATGTATGTTGCTGATGACGCGAAAAAGGACGCACAGCAGAATCAATGGCGAGACGTAAGGGGCGGGGTACCGTAGCGTGAAGAACATGTTCAACGCTGCTCCGACGATGCAGAGTAGCAGTCCGACGAACCACGCTCTGAAGGTCAGAGCGGGCATGTCAGGATCGTCTGTGTTGGATACGGATGCGCGAACTTCTGGGTAAGGAGAGTCCTCCAATTCGCCGTCTTCGGTGTACATGATGTTGTGTTGACGGCCGATCCGGGTATCCGGCGTTGACGGCAAGGTGGGAGTGTAAGGCGCATTGGAGATTGAGAGGTCGGTTCTGGGGGTGGTAGGAAGAAAGGGGTGATATTAATTAGTTCGGCGGCTAATCCGACCCCCCCAAGGTGGCCAAGAAAGACGAGCGAGAGAATACGTACTTGACCGACTCCCTGCCTGTTCTGAGCTCGGCACTGTCCCCCGAACTGGATCCTTTGGTTCTCTTCGAATCAGGCCGATATCTCAACTCGGTGTCGTCAAACGAACGGTCCCTGGAGGAGTAAGCTCCGCTTGTCATTCCGCCGTGGGTGTCTCCGGTCATTGGTGCGCTCATGGTGTAGGCTCCGTATTCGGAGGAGATGCGAGACGTTGCGGTTGGTAACGACACGTGATGCTCTCTGGTTCCGCTGACGGTGGACATTGCGGGGCCGCCCGCGGTTGAGAGAGGGGTCATTCCGTACGATTCGGTGTAGCGTTGACCTCCGGCGCCTACATCGAAAGCGAATGGGGGTGCGGTGGACGTGGTATCGGGTGGAGATTCGACGGGCGGTAAGCGGGACTGCGCTGGTGTTTGTTGTTGGCCGGGGTTGTAGGATTGAGGTGCAGCTGAAGAGGGTGTTTTAGGTGTAGGGGACGAGTAAGGAGTGGAGACTGTCGTACCCGCAGGATGATTTGCAGCTGAGCCCGGTGCGCTCTCTTGGGCAGAAGTGTGTCCTCCTGCAGAGCCGGTTGGGACGGGGACTGAAGGGTCTGCGCCGGTGGCTGGACGCGCGAATGCAAAGGCTGCTGGTTCTACTTGGGTTCGTTCCTTCTGCTGAGCGGCGGCTGCTGCTGCTGCTGCAGCTTGCAAGCGGGCCTGTTGCTGGTTTTGAAGATGTTGTAGCTGCTGTTGCTGGGTAGTGTCGGGGGGTAGATAAGTGAAAACGTCCTCGTCCTCGCTCTCTTCCCATTCTTCCTCTTCTTCTTCGATGTAGTTGCCTTCGGTTCCTCCTGTATAGCCTCTACTGCTCTTTCCTCTGCTTTTTCCAGCTCGTGAAGTGGTTGGGCGGGATGCGGGATAGGTCCATTGGGCGCCTCCGGCCGAAGTGCTTGGACGCTGGTCGTCGTAGTCGTAGCTGGCGTCGGTGGTCGCGGTGTAAGGACGACTGTCCCCGCCTTGAGAGGGAGGAGGCTGGTAGGACATTGGATGATGGTTGTCGCTAGACTAGATGAGGGTTGATATGTGGATGGATTTTTTGGAGGATTTTCGGAGGATCCAAGTTGTCCGTTGGGCTTTAGACCGAGACACAGTTGAAGCCTTTGGAAAATAGATAGCTGGCAAGGAGAGATAGGGAGGGAGGGGAGATGTAGCGCAAGAGTACGGATGGAGGGGGGGATGAAGGAAGGAGAGGGAGGGAGGGAAGAGGAAGGGGGAGTATGGGAGAGGATGAAAAGGCAAAAGAGGGGGGGGGAAGAAATCAAATACGAGTTAGTGTGGGTTGTTACCGGCAATGGACGAGAGCCAAGGTGTGTGTGCCTGAACCCATCATTCGCATTCCACAAACCCTCCATCCCCCAGTCCGTCCCTTCTTTTGAGTTGTACTTGGCGGATTCTCATAAGCAAGCGTACACATCCGAACCGTCGTGCACGTCGCTGGGAAGCAAGTCGTCGACATTGGCGTGAGTCGCGCAAAGACAGTATTCGTCCTGCTTTATTCCGCCGGGGTCTAACATTCAGGCACAGGCCATGCACGCCCGAGGTCGCCATATTATATCAACCATCGTACACAATCATTGACAAACCTACGTGCCACGTAGAGCCTCCGCCGCTCCATCAGACCCCCCAGCACTCGACCCAACCCCTCGTCGTCGCCGACCATGGCGGCGAGCGCGAGCGCAGTGGACGTCGGCGGAGACAGGCAAAGTGAGGTAGGAAAGCGAATGGCCCCACAGACGACACGTTACACCAAATTCTACTTACCATTGCACTGGTAAACGACAACTTTGTGAATTTCAAGGCACGCAACCCCCCAAATCCGTTTCGTCCCTGCTTCTCCTGTCCACTCTCGAACACTTCCCAGAAAAGCCCACAGAACTCGGAACCACGCTCACCTCCGAGCTTTGGCGACTACGAAGGACTTCCTCATCGACCTCTCCGTCAGTGGATGCCTCAAATGCTCGAGCATTGCACGACATCAAAGGCAACCGGAATGACGACGGGGAGGTGTTGTGGATACATCTCAGCGTGTCTCGGAGATAAGCCAATCTACCCCTGACAAGCATCTCTTCACCGTCTTTGCCTCCTTCCTTTTCGTCTTAGTCTCTGCAGATCATTTCCAGAACGAGTCCGTGCCGTGTCTTACGACCTCGAGCCAGGGGGTGAAGCGGTGCACGCAATCATCACACACCCAATTTTCTGGACGATGCCGGGCATGCCTTTTCCGGCCTCAATCCTCGGCTCGATGCCCAGAAATACTTTTTTTTCCTTCCCCGAAGATGACTCCCAGATAATCCTACATGACGTCTTCCCCTCTTAGATCCGCAGCCAGGGGGGAAATCCCACATGTTTGTCGTCAACAGCAACCAACTTCACGTCACCACGTCCCGATCGAGCCATTCAGGGTCACCACAAATAAGCGTACATCCCCGCACCGCACCATCTCCCGGTTATACGCCTGCCTATACGATTACGCAAGCTTACGGCTGACCATATTCTAACTAGTAAATCCAACTCCGAGGATAACGATTGGGCCATCGTTTTCCGGTCGTTCTTTCAACCGTTCCGGTTCATCCGTGCCCGCCCAACGTCCATCCATCCACTCCCCTTGCACCACGGGCAAAGACTTCCGAGGTTCGCATTTCCAATCACCGATCACGCTTAAGCACGGGATGGCATCAAGGTTTCTTCTGCCCCTGGCTTCGATTGCTTTGGGGGTCATCCTTCAACGCTCTATTTTCGGATCAACGGCGAATGCCTTGACGCATCTCTTTCCAGCTGCACGATATGCTAGCACTCCCGCTAGCCTTTTGACCCTCCGCAGTTGGGGTCGGCGGATCCTACCGAGTGGGAGAGTTTGCCGCTTTTCGAGTTGCACTTGATCGGGGTTTCCCGGACGCACTTGGAAGCCAGGAACAGGCTAATCCCCCAAAAATGATATTGCGCTCCTTTAGCTCCTTTATTCGATTCGCGGCACGCTCGATCTGCGGCTCGTTCATCGGTTTCGTCGTGCATTTCGCCCCATGACGTTTCCCGCAACGTAACGGGGACGCTTGAGACCGCATAAATGGTCCAACCCCCAACGCTCAGCACCATTGAGCAGCTCCCAATAGCAATAGATAGCGACCCGACGCATTTATTCGATGTGTTCGGTGATTTGCCTAGAAATCGATCTCCCGTCCCCTTCTCCGTCTCGAGCCACCGAGCATACCGAGTGCCGTAAGCGAGATATTCCACAAGTAGATCCGCACGGACTGCCTGTTTCCAGAATCTCTCGCTCCCTGCTCCAGTCCTTGATACCGCTCTCGGGACAATGCCTCAGGGTTCTGATCAAACCCTACCCCCTCACCCAAGCCCTTTGGCGTCCCTCTGGATACAAATACAAACTTTCGTATACCCATAAATTTTTTATGATCAAGCAGCACTTATTCTGCGAGTTCTCCTAGGCCTCCGCTGTGCGGCAATTGCGCCTTTGTGGATTTCAAACAACAACACAGGGCGATGTGATGAATGAATTATTCGTCCACCTCATTACTTCCAGCCTTCCGTGTCTCATTGTGATTGACTTGCTTGTAGAGCCACCGTCAAACCCTTGAACGACCACCTGCACCCTCTGGAAGCGTACTGGAAAGCGCACCCACAAGGACCCAGCGGAAACTTTCTGCCGAGACCCGAACTCTCTACGCGTCGAGACCGAATGGATATACGCATCATCCCCTGGCCGCAGTATCAAGGATACCACGACAGGAAGGTTCTGGTCTGTTATAGCGTTCACAATCGACCGACTTGGAAGATTCCTGCATGTCCTTCAGGAGATAGGCCAGGGGAAGAGATGCAGTAAATCATCGTTTGACTGAAAGTCCATCATTGGTGATAAAATCCTGCGCCGAGTCGATGCCGACTATCACTCCCAGAAGCGCCGGGTATAGCTCCGAATAGAGGCGAGTCCATAAGCCCCCACCAAATCATCTGCATCTTTCATCAAACGACGGCGCTAGTTTGCGGCTTTCAAGTTTGACGGAGATCCGTGAGAGCATCTTTGGTTTCAATGAAGCCGACTCTCAATTGCCGAAGTACCGAGAGTGGCAGACCACAGTAGAGGAGACGCGCGTCTAAATCCTCGGGATAGAGGGGAACGCGTTGTATCACATATTAATCTTTCAGCGTTGTTGGTACCTCTGAGCGCCCGGGACTGAACGCTGAACGTCTGAAGGCGGAGTTACTGTGGACACGAATTACTTTGATGAGGTCCGATTCCCGGGTCTCACTTTGAGTGATCGGGCTATCGTCATTACCGCTTTGCTGGACTCTTTCCATTCGCATGGCCTACTTGTATCTTGGTGGACTGTGGAAAAGATCCGGTTGCGCAATCGCGGGGAACATCTCAGACGTAAGAGATAGCGAAAGCAGAGGGTGTCTCGGTGGATCGTGTAGCTCTGTCCACCATGTGAGTCCGTAGCTCTCTCTGGAATCGGGCCGTACTTTCCATGCTGTTATGTTCCGAAGTGTAAACCAGTGTGCGGGACAAGTAGTGAATAATTGCGGTGTTGTAGTAAGAAGGACTTGCGAGCTTGTTCTAAAGAGACTCGATCTATCTGAGGGGATATACCGCCAGATAAAGAGAAAAGAAAGTTCAGAGGGTACGTTCGATGTTAGGTCTGCCTTGCCTTGCCAATTTTCGTGTTTCTGCACTCTAATGTGATCGGTGTGAAAGTTGATGTTTCCGGGTGTGAGCTCGCTCCCTAGCGAGATGGCCTTCAGGCTTCCGCAAGCTATGTAACTTTTAGCCCCGGTACACAACTTTCTAACTGTGCGTTATCTACCTCATATCACCGAGCCATTGTCGAATTCTTGGTTCCAGACATCTTCAAGGGCGTGTGTCTGAGAGGTTGTCGACTGAATTCTAAAGTCCACCTCACCTGCGACGATGAATTATAATTTTGGGATGTCCCGGTCTTCAAAAAGACTTCTTTTTAAGAACCCATGGCTTCCTTACCCAGAACCTGCCCTCGGATTTCTCGAAGAAATGGTACAAAATCCCTTGACTCGAGTTGTTGCTCCCACCTGTAAAGTGAAGCAACTAGCTCCGCTCTCGCAAGAAAGTCAAAGCAAACGGTACAATATTGCAGACATTTATCTGGTCAAGCGAATACAGCGATGGTTGGACACGCAAGGTGGCTCGCGCTCATTCGCCCGTGTGATGGTCGAGAGAGTCACCGAACGTCATTCCCGCGGTTCGAGGATCCGTGTCTTGAATTTCTTTCTAGCTCGACACGGAGTGAACCACTGGATCGTGCTTTCATTCCCAGATGGCAGAAAAGCAAACAGTAAGGCTTTGCTACCATATTATTAATGCTCACTTTGGACCTGTAACTGCCGTGAGTCGACCCAAAGACCCTGATCCCCTTCCGTCACTCTTGCTGACAGCATTTAATATGTCCCCAGCAAGTGGCCTCGACGCTCCTGATCCGCGGGCGGCTTCCACTTCCACAGCTAGCTCGCCTCACGCCAGGAGTTTCTCCGCGAGAGGTCCGCCTGTCCCTTCTTATCCTCGTTCAACACAACATCGTGTGGCACTCCGAGGATGAACTCGACGGAGAAGTGTACGAGATCAACTGGGAAGAGCCTGTTTCAAGGCTGAGGTTCGGAAGATACATAATGATTGTGCGGGATAAACTTGGCGATGCAGTAGGTTCTCTACGTTCCTTGTGCGGGCTCGTCTACGGAACTCAACTCAGCCATGTCCCCAAGGCCGCGGAGGTCATGTCGTTCGTGCTAGATAACGGGAAGCTCAGAGTCGGGCAGGTAATAGAAAGCCTCGCTTTTGAAGATCCGAAACGTACGTATCTTCATTCCTACACTCATGCTTCTTCCGCGTCTGATATAGCTTCTTTTTTTCCGAACACACAGAGGTCAAGAAATACCGCTTCGCCTTTCACACCCTCGTCGACCAAAAATACCTTAAACCATGCACTGCAAAGTCACATATCTCTCCTAGAGATAGATTGATTCAACACGAAGCACAATGTAAACGAGAAAGGGCAAACGAAGGCGGGAACTCGATCCTGACACCAAAAGATCTTATGGAGATCAAGATGATGGCGGCCAAAAAAATTCACCAGGAAGAGGAAGAAGCCGATGCACTTGGAATGGTACGTTCGGTAGCCTCGTAAACCTTTCGTCGCTGATCCTGTTGTGTTTCACGGGACAGGTCCATCGCCCCACGTTAGAAGAAAGTAGGTCCGCCAAGGTATGACCCCCACTGCCTCGGTGAGATATGTGGTCTCTGATACAGTGAAACAGAAAAAGACTCTGACGGAAGACGAGAGGGTCGTCAATGTGAGCAAAGACCTCGCAGGTTCGTATGACGCTGTCTCACGTCCTTCCGCTTGCTGTTTCTCAGGAGGATGTTTTCTTCAAGGTCAACTATCCCAAACTGAACACATGTATTCGTAACGAAGTGCGGCCCGGTTTCAACGAACACCCAATTCGCGCACTAATCGCGAGGTTTATCAGATAATCATCGAAGCCGCTCTCCACCGCTACAACGCGCAAACCGCTGAGGTCCTACGGGCCGCTTTGCAAGCGTCAGAAGACAGGCAGCTTAATCTGCTCGACTTCCGTTCCGGTCAGTGCCTTTCATGGACAATTCAATAGCAATTACCTTACATGTCATTTGTGAAATTCCTAGAACCTGTCGGCCAGCATGATATATCGTCCAAACTTTCGTCGACCTCGGTCCTTCTCAACGGTATCCGCACGTCTAAAAAGGCTTATACCCCCTCTGTAAAAGACTACGTTGCACTGCTCTGTAACGACGATAACCACACGCCAGCGGGGGTGGCTTCTGCCTTCATGGCGCCAGTCTCGGGTGGGGGGGGGGGGCGCGGTCGAGTAACGGTTGAATTTGATCGAATCGGAAGAAGGCTGAAGCAGAGGGTATACGAAAGCAACGTCAGAGAACGCTTTGGAGATGATGCCGTGAAGGTTATAAGGATATTGATTGATAAGGGTAAGATGGATGAGAAACATGTGAGCCACTCCCAGCGTTCCATCCAGTAGGGCATTTGACGTAACTTCTTCTAGTTGTCGAAAGTGGCTCTGATAGCCCCAAATGTGCTTCGCCCACTTTTAACAAGGTTATCCGCTGCCTCCCTAGTATCTTTGCAGGAGGTACCTAAGTCTGCTGACCGCAATCCGTCCCGAACGTACTACCTCTGGTGCGCCTTCACGTTGTTGGTCCCTTTTTGACTCCTCACGAAACAGCCACCGCTTCAGGTATGTCGACCTAGCCAAAGCTTATTCCAACCTTCTCTCCGCCCTCTATCAAACTCTTGCCAACATTGTTGCGCGTACAGCCGAGGAAGAGTCTCAAGTACGGCCGTCTCTTGACAAACGGGATCGGACCGACTTGAGCGGACAAGAACACTTGCTCAACAGGCACGACTTGGCGGTTCTGAATGAATGGGAGGAAAAGCAGGAGAGGCTGCATGTGCTGGCGATGAGGGTAGAGGAAAATGTCTTCATTTTAAGGGACATGCTGGGGGATCCCGAGCCGGAGCGCTAGCACTGGCTGATTTTAGGAGCTCGTGAAGATTACTCAGATAGTTAAGCGAGTCGTCTGATTCCAGCCTTTGGTATCGACCTCCATACGATGGTTACAGGCGGTATTTATATGCGGCTAGATAGTAATACTTAAGGGTTGTTTTTTGAAAATGGAAAAACCCAGTCTAGAAGAAGAATACACGATCCTGGCTGAAGATCATGATGTTCGTTCGCCTGAAACTGATGTTGCTGGGACAGCCACCGCAGGTTTGGCAATAGGAGGGCTATGATCCTTGGGAAGGTTCGAAATGCTTCGATACTCCTGGGCTCCTTGCCAGTAGTGAGTTATAGCGCCAGCACCAGCTCCAAGTGCTGCTCCTCCCAAAACCCCATGGGGAAGTCGCACTCGCTTGTAAAAAACGGCGGGTGTAAGGAGGGCACCAACAACAGCCCCAACCGTCGAATAGTCGTTCAACCGGACTTGCTGCCTCTGGTTATGGTGAAGTTGTTCAGTAAGCAGAAGCAGCAATTATCATGATCGAACGAACGTTATACGCCAACATCGCCCAAGCCTCGGTCACCTTGACATCTTGGAGATCCTTGTAATTCCAGTGACCCATGCCATAACCCGCAGCAGCCCCCGTCAACCCCCCCATCCAGGTCGCAGCAAGAGTGGAGTTTACTGTCAATGGCCGCCGTCTGACGAGCGTCAGAATGATATATGCAGGAGCTGACGCGATGGAGGCGTATTGAAACCCTGAATATGGGAGCTCCAGCTGTGCCATCACTCAAGCAGCGTGTGAGACCTTACCTCTGAAAGCACTTTGCTTCAACAAAGACTCCCGAGCTGCCTGAACCTGAGAGTCAGGACTGATGGGCAGCGTTGGTTGGGTGGACATGGTGGTGGTTGAATTGGAGGATGAGACTCGCGCATGCTTCCGAAGAGGAACGGAAGCAAGAGAAGTCTCGGTCACGCGATGGACTGCCGGGCCGCCGCGCACACGAGAGAACCCGATACCCAACTCTGTTCACAGTGCAGCGTGGCGAAATATAGAACATACAGAGTTGCATTGACATCAAGGCGATATGACTTGGTAAATGTTGTCTCGGCAGGAAATCAGAGCGACGAAGGGAAAAATTCGGACCGGAAATAAAGAAAACGAAACATTCAGGCAATAATCTACGAAAGCGACTGAGAGACGAGGCCAAAGCGTCTGAGACCTGCATGGTAAAGAATAAAATGTTAGCATACGCACGGACCTCTTACTCGCTGTACTTCTTGTGGCGTTTTGGCTTGAAGCTGTAAAGGGTGAGCATCAAGGAACTAGAGAGTCAATGGGCGCCCTTGGTGAGAGACGTTGAGGGATTCAAAATCCTGCCTCCCGTCCACAAGATTCGGTATGAGGTTAGGAGGGGATAAGCGGTCAGGAGTTGAGCAAGGGATTTGCAAGAATCATTCCACCCTTGCTCGCTTCGCGTCTGTTTCTATTGACGAAATCATCAGGGTGGCACGGGCAACGCGGTATAAATCCTGCGCACCATAAAACTCATCAACACTATAATCGTATTCGTCCTCGGCATCCCTTGCGTCCAATGTTCTCTTGCCGGGAGGGGTGATCCGTGGAAACGTGGAGACCGGCGGGGTCTTAGCGGGATCGTTGCTTGGAGTGGGGTGCTCTTGACCAGCCGATAGCGCGTCATGAGTAATTTCTTCCTCCGGATAAGCGGTAGATTCGCCTTGATCATCGGCTTCTTCGTACTCTTCGTACTCCTCGTATACCTCATACTCAGAAGAGCCCGGCGAAGAGTTGGTCTGTCGTCCTACGGATTGGCGATCTTCTTGAGTCGAGATTTGGTCAAGTTTCTCCGAAAGCAGCTCCTCTTTAAAAGCGACTGCTGTGAGCCATGAATCTTAGATCTCATCAATATCACTACTCACGGGCTTCGGAATCATCCAATTCATCATGCTCGCTAGCGGGACCATCCAATTCCTGGCTATTAGTTTGCGACTGGGATTCTACAACTTCATTGGATTCGGGTGCTGGGGCTTCTTCTGGTGAATGAGAAACGTCAATAAGCGCCAAGAATTTTCCTTGGTGGAAGACTGACCGTCTGTCGAGTGGCTTTTCGTGGCGGTTTCTACTGCTGGCTCGGCTTGGAGATTGTCACGGGCTTCGTCAGGTCGATCTTCAGGCTGGCCATCTTCAGGCTGGCCATCTTCTGGTTCATATCCTAGTTCCACGCCACCTGTTAAAGATAAAACTCGGGATTAGCCGATCGTGGTTAGCGCTGCGGGGTACAGCATACATACCATGAACGCTTGATTCTAAAGTCGCACTGGATTCAGCACTCTCATCGGCGGTCCCCTCGGCTGTATGACCCGACATATCGTTGGAGCTGGTTTGGGTTTCATCAGCCGGGACAGGCTCGCCAGGATCGTCATCCTCGAGCTCGTCGGCCTCGTAAGCGGCTTCAGGCTCTTCAACTTCGTCATCGTGTTCTTCGACTTCAGCCGCAAGTTCAGTGGCCGGGACTTCAGCTGAAACTTCAGTGACGGTTACATCAATAGTAGTTGTTTCGTTTTCAGGGGGGCCGGTTATCTGCTGATCAGTCAGCCCGCGCTCAGATTCGACTTGTGAGACTTGAATTTCGTGAGGTTGATCCTGACCAGGAGCTTCCTCAGGAGCTGCGGGTTGTGTTGTAGGTTCGACCACCAGCGCAGGGGCCTCTTCGGCTTGATCTGGCTGTACAGCCAAGGTTTCTGGTATATGCACTTGAACTTCGGGTGGATCCGTTGGCTCCAACGGGGCGGTGCTCTCAATCGGAAACTCTGGCGCAATTCCTGACCATGAGGCTCGTTAGCTCCAGAATAAACAGGACTGAGCATGGAATGACTCACCATTTAAGCGCTGCTTCAAAGAGTGTTCGAAATCGGTGACTTGATAGAGGGTGAGTGCGATGTTCGTATGGTTGCAGGCAACTAATGCATCACAAAAATCTTTGAGTGAATAGGTTGTAGCGTATTTCGAGTTCTGTAAAATAGCCGTAGGTGAGAAAAGGAAGAAGAGGCTATAAATGTTATACTCACTTCATCAATGCAGAGGTCGAGATCCGGGTACTCAAGACCAAAGACAAAGTCTTCCCCTTCCGGGAAGTACTGAGCCTCTACCAAACGTAAGGCACGGAGGAACTGGTTGAGAGGTGCCACAAAAAGTTCGAATTTTTCGGAGAGCAGTGAAGGAGAAGAATTTTCAGTTTCGGAATGAGGAGCAAAGAGGATGAAGGTTTGTTCATCGTAGTACAATGTAACGTGCGGTACGATGACGGTAGGTGAATTTTCCACGAGCGTCTCAACAGTTTCCTCAACTGTTTGCGGGGGCTGCGACGGCTCTTCGGTGCTGAGGGGTGCCTCAATAGCGGAGGGAACGGCGCCAAGGTTTTGAGAGGGCTGGCTTGGGATTGCTGGGGGCGTACGAGTCGCTTCTTCTTGCTTCGACGCTACTTCAATTTGGGGTTCTGATGGAAGCTTGGTTTCAGTCGTTGGTGAAGTCGATACAATTTCTGTTGGAGGCGACGGATGTTGAGGTTCGGGCGTGATTGAGGTGGCGATAGGGTTTGTGGTCGTCTCGACGGTTGAAGTAACTGGACTGGAAACTGTCTGGGTTTCTGCGGACGGGTTTGGGAAGACGACGGTGGGTAGATCCGCGATCACAGGGCCAGGTATTGGTTGAGGGGGTGTGGGGAGAGGTTGGGGGACTACTGTTGTTGCGACAGCAGGCAGGATTGGAATGTCTGCTGGCGATGGTGCTGCAGTCGGCCCTTCCAGGATGGGAATATCCGCTCCAGCAGCGGCTGCTGGAGCGGGCTGCTCCGTAATCATGCCATCTGCAGGTTCCGCTAGCACCATAGGCTCTGCGTATTCAGCTTCGATGTCTCCCTCCATGTCGTATTCTTTGAGTTGGGTGCTTCCACCACCGCTTTCATCAACCATGGCTGCGTCATCATAGTAACCATCATAGTCATCCATCTCCGCATCTCGATCCACTTCGTCGTTCATAGGGTAATCGTCGACCATTTCGCAGCAATGGAGAGTCGAGGGCTGTGGTAATGGGGGATGTGGAAAGATTGTCAGCCTTGGGTTGGCCCTACCACATTACATCAGCAGTAGACAAATATACTGTATTCCAACAAACCAAACGCCGCTGGTCCCTATCAGATTCTGTTGCATTAAGCGCAGTAGTTCAAGGTATCTCTGATATGATACCTCTACTGATTGCGAGGCTCTCAATCACCGTTCTTGAACTCTAGACCTTGGCAAGTATGACACTCCAGACTCCACGATTACCGAGCGAGCTGTTGCACCAAACGATAGGCAACTTCAACAAAGCCACGTCGCTTCACGACTTGAATGCGCTTTGCCTAGCCTCGGAAAGGTTTCGAGCCATTGCGCAGCCAAGATTATTTGAAACGTTGCGTTTGTCGACGCTTCCACTGCCCAATCGGGAGCCACGACGAGCAGAAGGAATCCTCCAACTCTTCGCTTTACGACCAGAGAGTCGGAATTGGACCTCTGAAATCACTGTTTACGGTACGGAAGGGGCGCTAGTCTCTGCGCATCCATCGACTACGGATCAAGAATCGGAGGAGACGCCTGACCAAGATGCAGCCGTGCGCTCAGTCTTCCTCCAGATGAGCGGGTTACAAAGGATAGAGCTCCTTTATTTCAACCTTACATCGAAGATGTACAGTCACTTGTACTATCTTCAACATCTCGAAGAGATATCGCTGGTGGGCCTCAGCGTCGCCGAAACGCCTGAGATCACAGATAGAGCGCTCCCTCTGATCAAGTTAAGCATCCAGCGTTGCCTCGAGAAAGATGATGAATCGGTAGTCATGAACGCCTATCGGGCACTGATATGCCCATCTCTTCAAACACTCACCCTGGACCTCAGGACTGCGGACATCATTTTTAGATACCTAGCCTGCAATCCTTCCCTTACATTCCCATCTCTTCAATTTTTCAATTTTCATCCCTCACCAGAAGCGCTTCCTAATCTCCGCTCATTGTTGGCCTTTCTCCGCTCGTGTCCAAACCTCTTCCGATTTGTGCTTCCGGCAAACTGCATCCCATATCAAGGTAGCCCTTCCGATCACGGTAAAGGTCTCGCATACCAGGAAGATGCAAGAGACTGCGCTCCCAAGATGAGCAGTATCCATGCTCCTGCAGACCTGGTTCGCCTTTTGCTTCCTGGGCGGCCCATTGGCGACGTCGACGCCTTTCTGAACCCCAAGTCGCCCCTCCCGCTGGACGAGTCTGGGCTCGAATCTTATCGACGCGGAGCAGTTCCCCTCAAGAAGTTGAGCCTCGGCGCCGTTACTTGGACCCAAAAGAGCCTGGAGGTGTTGGCGAGGTTATTTCCCGATTTGGAGCTATTAAGTCTAAGAGTGCTTGGAGGTTGCTTGTCCGTAAGTGCTTTTGAACCATCAGCGGAACAAAAATACGAACTAAATGGTGCAATTCTCTCAGGACTGGCATAACGGTGACCTTGGGCGCCTAATCGGGGCGTTTAAACTCCTCGATAGTTTTGCCATCGTTCCCTTGGATGACTATGACGAACTCTGGGAAGGAAGTGAGACAGCTGAAAAGGAGAGAAAAATCCTAACTCATGCAGAGGAACATGGCTCTCTTATTACCTATATGTGTTTGGGGCAGCACGACATCTGGACAAAACGGGCGGACGGTACCTGGGAGAGCCGGTTCGAGACCTGTGAGTACACCGAGCATCTATTATATTACACGGACATCGCATTGAAGTTTCTGCAGCCCAAAGTAAGCTGAGATCGTGGCTGATTCCTTCTTGGCCCCGTTGGTCCGCGGAATGATGTAAGTGTTAGAGCGAGCTCCTCACTCGTGAACGCATGAGACTCCCGTAATGATGTTTTAGAACCGGGACACCCGCTGACCCTAAGTCGACGATTTCCTACAGGAATTCTATTACGACGCAAATGAACAAATCTCAGGCAGCATTCAAGACTCCTCCATCAAGCCTTGCTCCATTACTCGAATGATTCGTTGTTGGCGAGCTCGTTCAGTTGGGTCTGTGCTGGGAAGCATTGCGGGAACGCCCAAGCTTTCCATCACAGTTTGCTGCTTGTGCACCAATGCATCCCATGCAGGAAGGATATGCTTTAGGTCATATTCAAGCTCGGCTCTCTTCAATTCATCCAGAAGTCTCTAAGAACCGTTCATCTGTTAACTTGCGTGCTATTGATTCTACTTCACTGACCAACCTGAATCTCTTTCTCGTCGAGCTGTTCTGAGCCAGTGACTATCCTAGCACTGAAAAAAGGCGGGTCAGAAGTGAGTTATGCCAATATACAGCTTGAACTCTACGTGGTTTTTGCTGCGTGGACCTTCTCTTCGTGTTTGCGCCTCAGGGCCTTCCTCCCGTCCCAAAGTTTCTTCTCCATCTCGTCCTGCGTTCTCTTGAGCTATCATGAAGCATGAGCGCCTACTCAGAAAACAAGAGATACCAGGCCTTAAACCTCACTTCGAGCAATGCATCCGCAGCGCGCGGATCTCTCAGGAGCTCTTCGACTCGTGACAGCGATTCTACGTATGTCAACGATCGATAGTCGACTTTTGGCACATGTTGGGTAATGCCCAAGCTTTCATTGTCGCTTATAGAATCTAGAACCATGTTTTCCGAGGCATGATCCATGGTCTTGATTTCTGGAACTTGTGAAACGGGGAGTTCGACATCTGGACCTTGGGTGGTCGGAGGGCGTAGCCGCGACAGAAGTGATGAAATTCGGCTGGAGACACCGGGTGAATCCGTCTGGGCATCTAAATTCGCATGAGGCTGAGGTTCATGAGAGCTGAGAGCGGGGGGAAGGGGAGAAGATCCAGAAGAATTCGAATGCTCTGGAGCGTGCGTGCCTGCGAGCGTGTTGGTGTAAGCTGTGGAAGACCGGAGCCTCTCCAATAGACCCTGCAGTGTCGACTGATCCTGAATAAGGGAGATTCAGCAAAAGGGATTGCGATTCTCTCAGGTGCCGAGACACTTACCATGGTTCTTGAGGGTGGGCTCAGCGGTGGAGTTTGGCTGTTGTTTGTCGACTTGCACGCCCTAAACATGCTCGAAACCGCACCTTGGTGTTGTTGAGCAAGGGAATGCGGCACGAGGTTGTGTCATTATATATCCAAGTGCTCAGCTGCGCTAAGTTTGGAATGTTTTCTCATAAATTTGATGTTAGTTCACATCTTCCGTTCTTGTCCTTTATCTATGTATCGCAGCATTCCATTCGAGGGCAGCTGCTCGTGGATGTTCTGACTGAAGATCGTCTATTGCCTCGTTTGTCATCTGCGGTTAGCTTGCCATGAACCCCATATTGGCCATCTTGAAACATTCACGTTCTCTCTATACAGTCGTAATCCAGTTGGGGGCTTATCGTGTGTGGTCTAAAGCGCTTTGCTGGTTCAAGTGAAATTGTCCGTTAGAGTCCCACTTGTTCTTTTGCTGTATATCCAGGCGTGTCAAGCATGTCGATTCTCGTTGCGTCTTGTGTGAAGAGGGACCATGGCGTATGGCATGGAGGACGTAAGCAGCCACCCTCGCTTTGTTTGTTCATTCCAATCCCGCCCAAAGCACTAGTCCCATGAGTGCAGCAGCAGCTGCCCCCGCGGTACGTATAGACACGCTCACTCGACTGGTTTACAATATTAACGATGTGCTACGTGTCAGCCAGTGGAAACAATTTCCATTCTTTGATGTCGTGCCAGTCAAGGATGCCCACGACCTGGGCAGCACCCCCGAGATCTTCAAAGTAAGGAGCGAGATGACTGCTGCTACTCGAGCTCTCAACCGTCTCGTCTCTTCAGAACGTTCCAGAGCTCTCTACCTTAGCCTCCACCTCGGCAGGGATTCTGGTAGCGGATATTCATGGCAGTATTCACCTCTTGAGCAAGGACTTCGTCCCAAAGCACAGCTGGGTAGCTCATTTGCATGGGCGAGTCACACACATGTCTGAGAGCAAGGGAATCCTCGTGTCCCTCGGGGTATGTCTTTTAACACTTATGGGTCGTCAAAGGAACAATCTTATGCTTTACTCCGCAGGAAGAAGACAAGTTCCGTACTCCCCTCTTAAAGATATGGGATCTCGACCACTTTGACAAGAAAACCGGTTCTCCTATTCTTCTACGTTCAACGAAGCTCCAAGTTGGAAACAAACCACATCCCGTCAGTCACGTTAAATGCGTGCGTATCGGAGCAAGCACTGACTGCGGGTCCTGCCCTGAAGGTCTCCACCATGGCTCTCTCTTCTTCCCTCTCTCATCTTGCTGTTGGCTTTGGAGACGGCTCAGTTCAGCTCTATCGGCATCTTGACCAGTCGCTTTTCTCTGGTAACAACTCCCTTACCGCCCTCCCAAAACCAAAGGTGGTTCATGAAGCTCCAACCGAACCGGTGACCGGACTCGGCTTCCGTGAGCCACAGACATCGAAGGAGAATGGTGAAAAAGCCGATGCGGTACTTTACCTGTACATCGTCACTACTAATAGGGTACTTTCCTACATTGCCTCGGGGAGAGGCAGCGGGAATACACCGACAGTGGTGGACGAAGTCGGGAGCGGTTTGGGGTGTTGTTCGATGTACAGCCGAACACAAGAAATGGCAGTTGCACGAGATGAGGCAATTTATATGTGCGGGCCAGAGGGCAGAGGCGCCTGTTATGCTTATGAGGGTAAGGCTAGCAGTGTTCGCGCCAACCGTTTTCTGATTTCGCCGTACAGGACCCAAATCATACCTATACTGCTTCAAGACATACGTGATTATCGTCTCTCCTCCATTCTTCCCCAAACCGTCGAATGTGTCTGCCACTGTCCGGAACTATGTGGCACGAGCACCAGAGCCCACCCTAGTTTCGCAGCAGGACATCAGCAAAATAACTGTTATCGACGTCGAAAACAAGTTTGTTGCGTACTCAGGGCCCGTGAAAGAAGGCGTAAGGGACGTGATGTTCAGAGGAGATGAAATCTATGTCCTTGCAAATGACGGCCAGGTAATATCATGGCGATTTGGTCCAAGATCTTCGAGTCGTTGATGCATCTGGCCCGTTCTTTCAGCTCTCTTATCTCGAAGAAAAGCCAACCTCGGTCAAGCTGGAAACCCTCTTCAGACAATCTCGATTCACTCTAGCCATCAGCGTTGCCAGGACAGCAGGTGTAGATGAATCAGGCATTGCTGACATCCATCGGCAGTATGGGGATCATCTCTATTCAAAGGGTGACGATGACGGCGCCATGCAGCAATACGTTAGGACCATAGGGTACCTACAACCCAGCTACGTTATCCGAAAGGTAGTTTGATTGACGTTGCGCCCCAGCACATCGATAACCTCTATTTGTCCGCAGTTCCTTGACGCAAAACGCATCAATAACCTCACGTTGTTCCTTCAAGAGCTTCATGCCCGCAGCCTCGCCAACGCAGACCACACCACGCTCCTCCTCAATACGTATACCAAATTGAAAGACATAGAGAGGCTGGACACGTTCATCAAGACCGAGTCGCATAAAGGAGACGGCCAAGAGCCACCGTTTGACCTCGACACAGCTATACGAGTTTGTCGACAGGCAGGCTATTTTGAGCACGCAAGCTACCTGGCGAAGAAATACAAACGTCACGAGGATTATCTGAGAATACAGATCGAGGATGCTGGCAGCTACAAGGAGGCCCTCGCGTATGTGAAGGAGCTCGGTCCTGAAACTGTTAGTAGCGTCTCCCGTCGTTGTTTGACTCCTGAGCCTAATTCTTCCCACCAAGGCTGAAGTCAACCTGGCGCGGTACGGGCGAGCAATGCTGGCCAATCTACCTGACGAGACGACTCAGGTGCTGATCGAGCTATGCTCTGGCACTGGTTTTGCGGCCATCCCGGAGACGGAGGACAGGCCAGCGTCACCTGTCCCTGTCCCAGGAGATCGTACACCTTCAGGACACCAGCGACAGCCAACCCTCCGCCGATCGTATCACGACGGCGAGAGCTCACGAGCCTCCTCACCTCCTCCAAATCAAACGGTATCCGCGAACCGACGACCACCGCGCAGGCGACCAAGTCCCCGGCAATATTTTGCTCACTTTGTCAATCACGTCTACCATTTCGTACGGTTTTTAGAGGAGCTGGCACAGCTGCGCTGGGGTCAGAAATTGCCAGGGGGTGGAACGCCGATTCCTCAGCCGTCTACGAAGCCCGTCCAGCTTTCAGATACGCCAGACGAATCGGAGAAAACCGATCAGGTCGCCGTTTGGAATACCCTCCTGGAGCTGTATCTGACCCGGTCCGGCCAGATTCAAGCTGCCTCTACGTCCACCACGTTACGGAATAAAGCGATCGCCGTATTGCAGGACGAAGTGGCCTTCCCATACGATCAAAGCCATGCCCTGTTGATTTGCTCCACTTACAGCTTCACGGATGGCTTAATCATTCTCTGGGAGAAGATGGGAATGTACGAAGACATACTACGTTTCTGGATGGAGAGGGAGAACTCGCAGCCAAACACGGAATTGGCCAACGGCAAGCGAGCTTCGGACGAAGTACTGCGCCACCTTGGCGTCTATGGCCCGGCGCATCCACACCTCTACCCTCTGGTCTTACGGTTCCTTACATCCTCCGCCGCGTTGCTTAGCCGTCACACGATGGATGTGATGGGTATTCTGGAGAAGATTGACAAGGAGAAGATCATCCCACCGCTTGGAGTTGTGCAGATATTGAGCCGAAACGATGTCGCCAGCGTCGGTTTGGTCAAGGATTGGCTCATGAGGCGGATCAAAGACTCGCGTGCCGAGATTACTGCTGTAAGTCGGTCATTTGCTCGCCCCTGGCAAACCCGTTGGAGTTGACCACATTCCACAGGACCGCGAGACCATCTCGGCTTATCGTAAAGATACCATGACGAAGCTGCAAGAAGTTGCGGAGTTGTCCGATCCTACCAATCCCCGAGTGTTCCACGTCACTCGCTGTTCTGCATGCAGTGGGCCGTTGGATCTACCCGCTGTGCATTTCATGTGCAAACATAGCTACCATCAGCGGTCAGTCTACCGAGTCCATGCCGCGCGTGGTGACCGCACTTTCTGACCTAGACCTGCAATAGCTGCCTCGGTGAACACGAGACGGAATGCCCCAACTGCGCGCAGGCACACGGGCTTATCAAAGAGATCAAGAGAGACAACGAGGCTTTCATGCAGCAGCAAGACCTCTTCTTGGCGAATGTGCAGGAGTCCGGCTTTGAAGCCATCGCCGAAGGGTTTAGCAAGGGCTTACTGCGACCGAAAGTGGAGGCGGTTCCGTTGACGTGATCTCCGAATGTATTTTGTTAGGACGTAGAAGCTTTTTCATGATATGTTTTGTGGCTGGACTTCGTCAGGATTCGGTGGGGTGTCGCAACCAGCCCCCTCCCTTGACTACTCCCCGAAAGTCACACAATTCGCAGACATGCGGCTATAACACTCTTTCGACTATTAGACTTGCGAGAGCAGCCGTTGTTTAATTATAGTCTGGATGGCTGCATACTGCGCATCGTTTGCTATAATCTTGACGAAGGTGCCGTCTTCCATCGGATTGGCTGGATAACTTTAGAGGACTTCCCCTATGGACGTCCACGGGCCAGCACTTCCCCTAACTCTAAGGCTGTTCAGGAGGTCAGCTTTGGATGATTCTGTTAGCATTAACTTATATATAGCGAGGAGCGACCGCTCCCCTCTTTTAGAACATGTGACCACGATCAAAAGGACGAATCGAATCCAGCCTCTGAGAAGGATTTTCAAGCGCCCGTCCCTTAACTTTTCGAACGCCAGGGCTGCCAAGATTAGATTGCCAGCGAACCTGTGGCTTCAATCGAATCCTACGGTGAGTGACTTGCTACGTGACAGAAACGCGCTTAGACCCCTCACAAAATTATGCAGGTTCGGATGATTCTACGGCGGTGAACGGTGTGGCCCGGCGTGAGGTGGGGTTGGAAGCATGGAAGGACTATCCTTCAATCGACACAACGAGGCACGGTATTGGAGTGAAGAGTCAAGGTCATCTCAATAGCGGCTTGGATTACATCTTAGGAGTCGTGGCGATTGCGAATACTTCTTGGCCTTGCAGGTCAAACTGAATGTTTTTACTCTATTAGGGATGCAGGGTTGGTTGTTGGATGCAGGTGTGCAGTGCGACGTGTCTTCGCAATTAGGTTATATTGGGGGCATTTGGATTTACAACTTGAGTGGAGCGTATTCTAGAAGGGAACAGTGATGCTGAAAAAGGAAATCACTTTGTGCCGTATGCGGTTAGGTGGAGCATGAACGTGGACTATGATTTCATGAGATCCTACGAAAGCCACCGGATCACACCCACGAACCTGACGCCGAGGCATCTTTGCAGCCGTCTTGGTTTCCTTTTCTTTAATTTTTGGCATTGGATGCGGGAAGGCTAAACACCAGGATGACAGTCGGCGGTGTCTTTGGAGTTCTCCGAGGGCTGACTAGAAGCGTCGTGCGATTGCAAAAGCCCCTGTAACTTCTAAATGAGGAAGTATCCGGGTATCCTGACCGTTTGATTGTGGCTTGGGATGCGGAAGTGGCTTTCGTAAAGGTTGTCCCGTGGGGGTCCATCTGTGTGCGGAGGTGCAGACAGCGGAGAGAGAGCCTGGCTCTTTGACGATAACGAGCGACGGTTCAACGACGGGGGGCGAGCGAGAAGGTCCGAATAAGCAACGTTCAATGTGAAGAGGAATGACATCATGAATTGAGGGAGCCGGGCCCTTCTTTTCTTCCGATTCACACCAGTCCCCCATCGGCCATGGGCATCCGTGCTGAGTTGCATTTGAGTTGCTGGGGTGCTTGGCGAGCTGAGCGATGGTCGGTGTGAGTCGGTGGTCTCGCGTTTCCATGGGATACGACGTCGATCTTGTCCCGCCAGCCCACGGCCGACCATCGTCGGAAAATTGCCGTCGGACAGGCGGTAGCCCTGTTGGAAATCCAGCGGGACAGGTACCGGAGGAGGCTTGGTGTATCGGAAGCATATTTAAGCACGCGACCCTGCCGCTTTGCAGGGTTCAGTGTATCACGCTTTATTGCAATTCTTGTGAGAAACGCAGCGAGCCGAATTCTGGTCGTCGGTGGCGACGTTGACCACGATAACGACGGCGGCGACGACGGACTGCGATTGGGCTTGACGAGGGACGTGGATACGAAATAGTCGGGCAGATCAAGACATTTTCAAAAGATGAGTGGCTCTCATTTACTTGATGTGCTACTCGTGCTCCGATACCCGGTACCGGTTATTTGGGACAATTTCTGGTGTTTGGGGCTCGTCAAAAGACAATAATAAAGGTGTCCAAGATCTCCCTCCTCGACCTCCGTCCTCCATCTCCCCCTCCTCCCTCTTCATCTCTCCTCCGCCCACCTCCTCCCTGTCCTCTCGCCGCTTCCTCTTCGCCCAAGTCCCTCATTCCAATCAATCAATCAGCATGTCCTCCCAACCTCGAACCCGCAAACCTCGCACATTCCGCCCTCCCAAGTACTCTTATGACTTCAGCCACCTCAAGTCCTTCCCCCGTCGCTTGATTTTCCCTCCAAACAGCGGCGTAGGAAGAGTCCGCTCCTTCAAAATTACCCCCGTCTACGATATCACCCTCAACGACGTCCTCGGTCAGTTTCCATCTCCGCCCACTACTAAATTGCGAACCCGACTGACATCTCGTATTCCCCTTCGCAACCAGAGGGCAAGCATCTGCCTCCCATCACCCTCAAGGACTTTGAGGACTATCTCGTATTCGAAGCTCACAGCGCGGAAAATTTGTACGTTCATCTATCTCTCTTCGCCCTTCCCCTGAGCCAAGACGCTCACCCATCTGCACGCCCATCCCAGGTACTTCATCTGCTGGCTCCGCGACTACACCGCCGCATACAACAAATGGCAAGAGACCCAGGCAGCTCTTCCAGAGGAGAAACGTCAAGCTACAAACCCGGAATTGACAGTCTCCTTCGCCCGCGCACGTGGAACCTTCTTCGACCCTTCATCGCACCTGGAACTCAATCTTCCCGGCGAACTTGTGGAGCAGCTCCTCAAGGACACCCAATCCATCGCCTCGCCCTCCCCCGACCTTCTCGCTGATGTCCAAAAACACGTCGAGGGAATGCTCAGGGAGAGCCTCATGAAATTCGTCGTCTGCTCCTGCAAGAACTCGGGTCGAAGACGCGGAGCGTTCGCCATTGCCGTCGGACTCGCCGCCATGGCCGTTGGGTTAGCTCCCGTCCTTATGAGCATTCTACGCGGAGAGAGCCGTTGGGTCCGCTTGGCTGCCCTCTTCCCATTCTGGTTCGGTGCCATGACCGCCATCGCCGGATTCCATGGTGTTTGCGTCGTCATCTTCCTCTTTGGAGACGCACGACAGCTCTACCCTTACGAGCTCTGCAGGCCCACCTTGCCCGCCATCCAGCCTCTGGCTCCTCTTAGTCTACCACTGCCTGCCACAGCCAAAAGTGACGTGGCCTCCACCAACGAAAGCCGAAGCTCATTCGATGCCGGCAACACAGCCAAAAGCGGCTCCATCTCCCCTTGGGGTGACGACAAGTCGATCCCAATGTCCCCCATCAACGGACAGGCAGAGTCCACCGCGGTTCATTCCAGCACGGGTGCCAAGTCCAGGAGTTCGCGGTCCTCCGACTATCTCCCCGAGACCGCAGGTTTCATCCCTCCTTCGTACTACGAACCTTCAATCACCGGCACATCGACAAACGCCCATTCCAGCAACGGCTCTTCGTCCGCCGCCCCGTACAAGTTCGACTTTGACACCTTGCCTCAGCCGAGTCCGAAGCGGTCGGATGAGGATGACAAGCACTGGTCTCGTTTCTTGGTCGAGCGGGGCGTATTCGCCTCCTTAACCAAAGTCTTCAGCCCCGTCGTCACCCGAGCTCAATGGGACATCGTCATGCGCAGCGCATTGCTCGGCGTCCTCGTCGCGTTGATCCTAGGTGGCATCTGCATCGCCATTCCTTTTAAGAATTAGATTCTCTCCTTTCCTTCTCTCTCTCTCATCTTGGACCTTCTTTCTTTCGTTTCTTGGATTCGTACGTGTATAGCGGTTTCGGCTTATATGTAAGCGTCAGTATGTTGGACGCGACCCCAGGTTTCTTTGCCGCTTAAAATTACAGTTTCGATTGTCTTGTTGTGTCTACTCTCTCTTATTGCCTTTAGCACTTGATCTCTCTTTCTCTTTATGGTCTACCTCTATCGCTCTTACTCTCATTAACTGCCTGTATCCGTTGTTCCTATATGATTAGGGCTGGCGTCTGCCGGACAATTTGATGGACTTTGCGTGCTTAATATCTGCAACAGTTCATTCGGCGTGAGGAAAAAAGTCTTTGGGCGGGAAGAGACTCTGTTATGTCCGTTGTTAGTCCGAGCCCCCAAAAGGGACAGGTCGGAATGTCGCACCGTTCGCTCCCATTCCACTTTTCCCTCCTCCTCGGTCTTTCTCTCCCCCCATCCTCTTCCTCTTCCCTCTCCTCTACTCTTAAAAAATGGCCTCATTAGCCCGTCTTGCCTCACGAAGGATCCCAGCTCGCTCGGTGAGTGGTTCAGCGAACGCTGGATTCCAAACGGTCAAAAATTCTGAAATTTCAATCCCGACTTGTTCCCAAAAGTTCGTGCGAGGCTTGCAGACCTCTGCAGACACGACCAGCTTGAAAGAACCCGCACCAGCATCCCAATCGCAGCCTTTCAACCTGAAGCTCCATGAAGAGTCCTTCCAGACTTACAACTGCGAGATGCCTTCCCTCGAGGTCGAGGTCACCAAGGATATGCTGCTCACGATGTACCAGCAAATGACCACCATGAGAAGGATGGAGATGGCAGCCGATGCCCTGTATAAGGCCAAGTTGATTCGTGGCTTCTGCCACTTGGCCATCGGACAGGCAAGTCGGCAGACGACGTCTTAATTTTTGGAAGTCATGACGTCTTACGTTTTCTCCAAAATAACAATAGGAAGCTGTCTCGGTCGGAATGGAGTCTGCTATGACGCCTGACGATCGTGTAATCACTTCCTATCGGTGCCATCCCTTCGCTGTCCTTCGCGGAGGCACCATAAAAGGCGTGCTCGCCGAGTTGTTGGGTCGTCAGGACGGCATGTCCAACGGCAAGGGTGGCTCCATGCACATCTTCACCCCAAGCTTTTTCGGTGGCAATGGTATCGTCGGTGCTCAAGTTCCCGTCGGTGCCGGTATCGCCCTCGCTCAGAAGTACTTGGGCAAGAAGACTGCTACCTTCGCCATGTACGGTGATGGTGCCAGCAACCAGGGACAAGTGTTCGAGGCTTACAACATGGTAAGTTACCCCGTCGATCCCTCATACACAATTGAAGTTCTAATTCGATTTGGTGTTCAGGCTAAGCTTTGGGACTTACCTTGCGTCTTCGTTTGCGAGAACAACAAGTACGGAATGGGTACGTCTGACAAGCGCAGCTCCATGAACACCGAATACTTCAAGCGCGGTGATGTTATCCCTGGTCTCCAGGTACGCTTACCTTGCTTGAGATAATAGACATGTAGCTGAACGTAGCTGTTTAGGTCAACGGCATGGACATCATTGCCTCTCACCAGGCAATCAAGTACGCTCGCCAATGGGTTGTCGATGGAAAGGGACCACTACTTCTCGAATTCGTCACCTACCGCTACGGTGGTCACTCGTGAGTCCTCCCGTTTACATTGGGGTGGTTCGTGATCTGATGAATTGCCTTGTACCTCCTCAGGATGTCCGACCCCGGAACCACCTACCGCACTCGTGAGGAGATCCAACGCATGCGTAGCACTCAGGACCCCATCAAGGGTCTCCAGCGCTACCTCGAGGAGTGGGGCGTTGCGACTGAGGAGGACCTGAAGAAGATCGACAAGGCTGCCAAGGCTGAAGTCGACCAAGCTGTGGAGGAGGCTAAGGCTTCGCCTGAACCATCGGCGAAGGATCTCTGGACCGATATCTACTACAAGGGTACCGAGCCTCCATACATGAGGGGTCGCGAGCGGGAAGAGGTTAGTCCGCAAGTCCCTTCCTTGATCACAAGTAGCTGATATATCTGCTTCTTTCAAATAGGTTCACTTCTATTAGACAGCATTTATTCGCTACCGCCTCTTGTCATTTCCTAGATCCTTTCGATCTTCATTTCTTTACCTGTCTGCGCTTGGTTGTGGCAATTCTTAATATCTTTTCATGACTCTCGTCACATGATTCCACGCTGACGGACGTCTCGTGTGAGAAGCCGTGGCGTCGGCTGCCGGCCGCGTACTCCACCACTGATCTTAAGTTGTATACGCGAAGAATGTCGAAACCCAAGCATGCAACTGCGAAAGAGGATCTAGAAGATGCCACCAAGGGCTTTGATGCTGTCTTTGGGGACGACATTGTCAAAGCAAAAGAGATTCGTAGGTTCATCGCGAGCTAGCGTGAATTAAAGTGTTGAACCATTGGGCTGCGCGCGCAGTCAATGCCAAGTCGTCAGCTTTCCACCAGCTCGGGTTGGGAGTGGTTATCTTTCTCCAAGCGGTGCTTGGTCTAGAGGTACTTCCGAGTTTCCCTTCAGTGCGATGTCCTTGGACTCACCAAAACCACTTTCAAGGATGCCCTCATGCTGGACGCTTCAAAGGCCCTTACAGACTCGGAGTCTTCGACAAACCAGGCTTTGAAAGCTTCCAAGTCGCAAAAGTCACTTACACGCTTTCCAGCGGGGATGGAATGGGAAGTCCTACACGCTGACACAGTCGTTCTGCAAGGGTTGACACAGGCCTTGAGCGAGAGCTACATGGGCTACCTGAAATGCCTGTGAGTTTCTGACCTGTGTATTGCATGAGCCTTCCTCAACGCTCCCGGATAGGTACTCGTTGAACTCGGCGCACGGGGCGTTCACGAAGCTGTTCAAGAGAGTGTTCCCGAACGGCTTAGACAATTATTCTGGCCCAAGCGTCCTTCCTCTCTCATCCGAGAAGCCCTCCTCGTCCTCGCTAACCGTGAACAATCCCACACCCGGTAACGGTGGCCGTGGCCTACTGAGCCGCCTAACCGCCAGTGCTCCTGCTTCAGCATCCTCAACTCCCATAGGGTCAGGCACTGTCACCCCCGCTGGGTTTGAGCCAGAAGGCGCCCTAGAGGATCTCATTTTCTACGGTGTCGCTTTCGGTATGTTCCTTTTCCGTTCTTCGCCGACACTGGTCTGACTTCTGCTGTAGGTTTTGGACTGTTCAATTTGGTTTTTTCGCTTCTCCCCGCTAAAGTCAAGTCAGTGCCTGCGACCCGGGAGTCCCCACGAAGCTCACACGTTTGCACTTGTTAGGAGGCTGGTGGGCTTTTTTGGTTACCAGTCAGATCGACGTCTTGGCTTGCATGCATTATCTGTCGCTGCGACCGGCAAAGGTTGGTCTTAGCTGATCCACCGATTCGTTGAGTACGTACTGATTGCGACCCGATTCCAGACATCCACTCGAATTTTGCTGCGTCAGTCCATTCTTGCTAATCACGCTGATCCGACTGTTCGTTACTCATTTAATTATATTGCAGTGTACGTTCTGTGGTGATTTCCCTCCAACGATGTAACAACCATGCTCACCCAACCGTCCTTTAAAGTTAACCATCCTTACGTATGAGGGTCTAAAGCTTCTTCTTGCTGGGTATCAGGCAAACGAGAAAGACCTTATTGAGCGGCTCAGCAGAATGCTAGAATCGTGAGTCTCCGATCGAATCTTTTGTTTGTGGCGGTCCTAACGCTCAGATCTTCAGCCTTGAAGCTCGCTTCCCTCACGGTTCTTTGTGGTTACTTAACCGGGTATGGTGCCTGAAACCGTCCCTTCGCTTACTTTGGGCCTGATGTTTACGATGCCAGGCCAAGCTTCTCCGCTATCAAACGAAGCCTGAGGAGGCCATTGAAGTGCTTCAGAAAGGGCTAGGACCGTCGCGCCCAGTGAAGTTCAAGCAAGC
>WSUI01000063.1:47630-80845 GCA_019633595.1 Tulasnella sp. UAMH 9824
TTTATCAGTCTAACTCCCGTGCCGGCTGGATCCGATACATCAGAGTCGAGGGATTGGCCCGCCTCCTCACTGGTCGGGACCCGGAATGATCTAGATACGGAAGATGAGCTTCAATTCCGAAAGTAAGATCAGTTGGGGACAATGGGCCTTAGTTCCTGCTCACGCGGTGGAACGGTTGGTAGCTTGTTTTTAGGCATCGTCAACCGGGGTCTAGGAGAGTTCGACTCGGCAAGACGCCTGCTCCTCTCTGCAGCGAGCGGGAAGGGCACGGATTCGGCGGGAACGTGGATGGCTCCCATGGCTCATTTCGAAGCTGCAGTCCTAGCGATGGTCGAGGTGCAGGCAGTGGAAAGGAGCTCGTCATCCGATGCGTCCTTGAATGCCAAATGGGAGGCTGCTATCGATGACGCTAGTAAGCATCTCGACGAAGCCGCCTCTGGTTTAGGAGATACCGATCTATCGTCAAGACTAGAATCACGCATCGCAATGGTGAGTTGTCCCCCGCATTTCAAAGAACTTTAACTAAATCATTTCAATACAGCTTCGTGACGAGCTCCACTCGAAAAAGGCCACACTAGGATGACACTTGAAAAAACCATTTTGTTCTCGATTGTAACAATAATACAGTTTAGCATACACGCTATTCTAGGAGATGATCTTGCAAGCACAAACATAACACCAGATAACCCTTTCGAAAGCAGAAACAAGAGAAAGCAGAAACCAGAGAAACCAGCATATAAGGCCATATTACAATGTACGAAAAATAAAGTAATCATGATGGGTAAAAAGAGTGTCCGCCGGGGACCGACGAGGCCGGAGGGCGGGCAGATGTAGAATTCAGCGATGGATCGTAAGGAATGTCAATCCCGCTTGTGTAATGCGGGGGAGTTCCTGTCTGAGATGATCTCTGGAGATGGCCAGATGCGCTCGTAACGGTACGGGCGAGCGAAGGCCGCATGTCTTGCTGCTCGAAAGGGATCGCATCGAAATGAAGTAGGCCTGGGAAGTAGTCCACATCAACGGAGTTGCCTATCCCGGTATTGCCCATCCCGGCATTGTTGTTGTAGTAAGAAGACCCCATAGCGGGCTCGATGTAGCCTCGTTGCGGAATGGGCTCGCTTCCATAGTATGAAGGTTGTATTGGTGGTTGAGGCGGGTAAGACGATTGAGGAAAGGGCATGGATAAAGGGGATGTTGGGGATGACGGTCCTGGTCCTGGTTTGGCCGGGTTTTGCAGACGTGGCAGAGGAATGGGGTCGAGGGAATGAACCTGGGTAAGAGGGCCGTATGGATAATCCAGGGGAGCCGGCTCGGGTTTTACCAAAGGGGGAACCGCCATTGAGCCATGGTGAACGCTTGCCAGGCCCGACGAGGATGGGCCAGTCTGACTGCGCGGATTGTAGGTGTTGTTGCTGTACGAGAGTTCAATTCCAGGAATGGATGCTGGTGGACCCGCGGGATGCCTGACATTGTCGGCGCCAGGCACAGGATAGGTCGTGTTGCTGAAGAACGGAGGGCCGTTGGGGGCTAAAGGGTCAAACATCGGAGCCGCGGGTCCGCCGCTTAGGGGAGGAGGGACAGGTACAAATTGGGGCATGGGCGGCAATGCAGGGTGGCTTGGCGGCGGCGTTCCTCCGGTCACCGGAGGTAAAGGGGCTACGGCGGCCTGTCTGTTTTGCCAGATGGACTTCAACTTTTCTGTCCGCTGAGTGCTCTTCGAGTAAGCCCAGCGCATTTGACCGAGGGCCTGAAGGCAGACATGGACATCATCGCCAGAATTGGGTTCCCCCTAACAAGAAGCAAAGGTTATCTCAGTCACCTGTTCAACTGATATCATGGGCGGCTGGTACGCACTGCGATCCTTTCACCAGCATAGAAGACACCGTCGCGACAGAGCGACGCGTCGTACTCGAAAAAGGCAGTTCCGACATGGCGCCTAATCAACTCCATGACTTGTGGTAGCACGTCTTGGCACCTCGATTCGGCAATGTCGTGAAGATGCTCAAGATCAGTCAATTTGGACCGCTGAGAAGGGGATTCGCCGCCGGTTGGGACAATCCTTGAATTCCGAATGCGGGATATCCGCTCTTGGAGTCTTTCTCGAACAACGTTCAGCGCTTCAAAGATGAAGATCTGGTTCAAAGTCGGGGATCGTTATTCGTGCACGGAGGGCCTCAGAAGATAACGGAGACGAACCTGCCATCCGCTGATGAAGCGATCGGTTTCCTCATTCTGCATCGCGCTCGTACCGCCGAGCGACCGCAGACCTTCGAATTCTTCCCAGCAAGCAGCCAGGGCGGTCCATACACGATCCATGGCGGTGCGATCGACTCTCTCTGCGCGATCAGCTTTGGGTCCTGTCAACGTGGCGTTAACCATTCGGCAGGCCGCCGATAGGCGGATGGGCGCGGTAGCGAACTGGAATGTGTACGAGTTGGTAACGGGGGACTTGGCTAATGAAGTGCTGTAATCACGGACGGAGAGAGGTGACTTGAATGCATCGACGTCATCTTGATCGCTGCAGCAAGTGGTCTGTCAGGGGGAGGGGCGAAGGAGAACATCGTTTCGAATCAACGACATACAAAATGAGTTTCTTGCCCTTGAGGCCGTTTGTAAGCCCTGTATGGCAGTGCGTTGTCAGCAATGAGGACGATGCAGCCGGAGCTGATGGCGAACCTTCGTGAACGTGGCCGTACCAAAAGATACGGGCTCGGACCATCTGATCGACTTGCTGTCCCGTTTCGTTCCGCTGGAGAGCGTCACTCATGGTGGACAGTGAATAGACCTGAAGAACAGTGGATTGATACATTGTCTGGGGAGATCCTGTGAGCATGGGGGCGATGCAGGGATGAGAGCACGAGGACTTACCGCTCGATCAGCATCGGACTGGACCTCTAGAAACGCTCAGGGCTGTCAGTCAAAATTTCAATTGGGACTTGAGCTGAGGGATCCTACCTTCGGTCAGGGGGATGAGGAGCAGGAGGGCGCGGACGCCATCCCAAGAAATACTTCGCATAACGGCATGGCGGTCGATGGTGGCGAGTAACTCTTGGACCATGATGTTCGTGGCGGCCCTTCGCCGCTCTACGCCTGCCAATCCATCGTGAGGCTCTTCCTCTCCGCGGACATTGACACCATAGCTTGCTGCCCAGGTGGCGAGCAACTTGGCGATGAGCTCTCCAAAGATGCCGAGCGGTGCCCCTTGGGTGACGTGCCGCTGAAAGCGTTCGACGAACTCGACAGGATCGACGATGGGACCTATGTGAGAAGGTGAGCGAGGGGGAGAGGGGCGAATGGGTGGGGTGATACTGACGTTGTACATGGAACCTACGATAGAACTTTGAGTTGAAGAATGGCATCTCGAGTGTTGGGACCGCAGATGGCGGCGGTGGAGCATATCGCTCCAGAGTTGGCTCTGGCTCTGGCGACCAGCGCTCATTTTGGGCGACACCGAAGATGCGTCTAGATGAGGCGAACACGTGGGTTAGAGATTGGGCGGGGGCGAACGAACGGGGGCCGGAGGGACGTACTCCAGCTCCTGGATCTTGCGACCTCTACGCAGGAGTTTTGGAGGTTTGACGTCGCGGATCTCATCGCTGGGAGGGGTCGAAACAAGCGGGGATATGAGTGTGGGTCTGGGCGGGTGGGAGTGAGGAGAGGGGTGGCTGAGGGCGCCCATGCAAGCCACAGGGACCTGACCAAACTGATGGACATTGGAACTTACACGCACTGGAATCCACGCTGGTAGCACTCTGAGCATGGTGCTACGTTGGTGCTGGGCTCGCCGGGCTGGGGTTTTTTGCGGTCGCATTTCACTCTGTCCAAGACGCAAGGTCAGCGGGGGAGGGGCAGGCAAAATGATCTGGAAAGGGACGAATGTCGGGGTAAAATGAGTACCTTCTTGATCGACATGATGCGCAGGCGGTTGCCTGGTTCTTGTTGACCCGCGAGATGCCCTTGGGCTGTCGAATTGGACCGACGCTGGATTCTGCAGCAGAAGCGCGACTGGGTGGCATGAGGAGCGAGGGGAGTTTTGGCGGAGGACGGACGACTGATGAGTGCTGATGCTGGCGTGAAGGAACGGGATTTGCAGAGGCTTCAGAGCCGCTCTGGTGCGGGAGGTGGGTGTGATGAGTTGCGGATTCCAGGATGGGCGGAGCAATGCGAGGGCGAGAATTGGCTTTATAGACACGAGGGGGGCAGAGCGAGAGGAAGAGAGGGAAGGAAACGCAAAGGACGTTTTGCAACTTTGATTTGCTGATATTTGTAAACAATCCTTGGGCGTTCCTGGATTCCTGAATTTGATGCGGGACAGACCCAATAGTCCGGGTCTTTTCCAATTCGCCTGTTCCCGAACCCCCCCTCTCGCCTTTGCTTTTCCTCTTCCTCCCCTCGCTGTTCCTCAAAATCCGTTCCTCAAAATCCGTTCCTCAAAATCCTCTCGTCCCTGCAGCTGTTCCTCGCGAATGCAGGCACCGCATGACTGCATCATCGACGTCCAAGGGGGGGAAAAACGAGCCAGGAAGTGTCTCTAACCCCCGCAGTGACCGCTCAAACACTTACGCGCGCTTCGGCTCGGCTTTTGACGTGTAGTTCATCCTCACACGTTGTTCCCTTTGGTATCGACCTGCCTAAAACGAACGGCGTTTGGCTTGCCACTTTGGGCCCTGTCAGGGACGCTCACGCTCCTCAACATCCTCCCCTTTACGCGATAGCCGCTCTGACCAACCCCTCCACTTCCGCCCGGAGAACGGGCGCAAGGCCCCAAACACCTCGTATCGACGTCTTGGACGCTGTTGTGAGAACGACTCGCTGTCGTACGAAAAGGAGAGAGAAGGGCGAGGGAAGGGAGCAAGGGAAGCTGCGGGATGAGCGTCTTCCGATGGCTCCGGAAGTTGTAGATCCCGTCCTGCCCATCAAAGAGCGCGTGCCTTTGTTTCCCGCACCATAGCAGGGTGCAGATCCTACCTTGTTTACCCCTGGATCTACTCTCCAAAGTTATCCCTTTGCACCCAATCAGATTCCCGCACAACCACATGGCATTGCAAAATACACCCGAAATGAGCACTACCTTAGGTCACCGGGTTCACCTCGTGTTTCCGCACCCGGATAAGACTCTCCAGGCGCTCAATCCCGCCAGCTTTCTTGATACTGCTCCAACAGCAACAGGACGTCATGAATGAGAAGAAGAAGAGGAAGAGTATGGTCAATAAATCCATAGGCAGGCAGATTGGGGGCTGATGCGAAGTTCCCAGGGAGATCGTTTTCGTTGGCCCCCGCTCGGCCATTCCGCCCGAGTCCCCAGGAACGACTCGGAAAAGGAATAGAAACCAAGGGAATAATAAATCAACTCACGCCCTTCGAAGCTCGCCAGGGGTCCGCTGCCATACATTCAGCTTCACGTCCATATGCATTGCCTCGATATCGTCCCCGTGAGCTTGCACCAGTGACATCAGCCATTTCGTCTCGTTTTCCGACTGCGGAACCTTGGCCTGCTTCCATTTACTCGCTCGCTCCTCCAGCGCTGTCCCATTTCAGAGTGAATCACGCTTCATTCCCTCCAAGGTTAACGGATGCTCACCTCGAACCACGTCGGTCTTGGGCGCGCCGTCCGTTTTCTGCCCACCCTCGTCGTCAAACAAGTCCAGTCTCTGCGTCGCCCATGCCGGTAATCCATCTCTGTCGACGTTCGACGAGTCTTGATCCCCCGCTTCTTCAATGCGAACTACGTTCCCTTGTTCATCACGAACGATTCTTCCGTATCCTTTAGGTATGTCTGTTGACGTCGACGAAGATGCAACGGGTTCCTGCGCGCCGTTAGACTCGGCAGCCACCTCAGCGGGACGTGTCGAAGGGGGCCACGGCGCCGCTCCCTTTCCAGATACCGGTCTCCCTCCAGTAGCGAGACCAATAGCAGCGTAACTGGGGCATGATTTCAGCGCTCCCTCGACGCCTAGATCGGGGGCATGTCCTCACTTCTGATTGACGCTCTTCTTCTTGTCCCAAGCTGCCCTTACGGCGGCTGCCCCTGCAATACCCTTTACAGCTATTCTCCAACCAATTTGAATTAGCGTTCAACCCTCCCAGTCCGTAAAAGATCCCCGCACAAGGCATTTTGTTCAGGTTCCTTTGCCTGGTCGTCCGCACAGGCTTGTAGGTGCCCGACCGCTGTTTTCTCTTTTGTCGTGGATTTGCCATGGTTCTTTATACAGTAGATTTGGTACAGAAAAATTTACACGGGAGAGGCTGATACCAGGGATGAAGGTCCGGGGGGGGGTGTCAAATTGCACACTCAAGGCAAGAGTAGAGTTCGCTTGCTTCGATTTGTTCTGTCGGTCCATTTCGGTACGCTCACGCTTAGTGCTTTCTCAAATCTCACAACTCTTCCGCAAGCCCGGCTTAGACTCGTTCTCTCTCTCTACCCACTAAATCATATATTATCAATGGCTCGCCGACTCGTCCTTAAGCCAACTGCCCACATTGGTGGTTTCACCACGAGAGTAAGTTCTCCTCAGTTGCCTCAACCGAACTTTCCCGACGATCACTTGCCTTGCTCCGCGACCGGATTCACTCACCATTTTCTCCCCATTATAGGGTGTTCAGCGATGGGTTCCATCCCTCGGCCTCTGGGGAGGTAAGCCCATCTGTTGTTGTGTGGAATTGACCATTGATACTGAACGTCGTTCCGTTTGGTTCTGCAGCCGGTGCCGGAGTGGCCGTCGCACTGCTCATGTCAGCGACGCCATTATTCAAGAATGACGTCCTTGTAAAAGTGCCCGCTGTAAGTGGGCTGACGCATGTGGTCTCGTCTTCGAACGCACCTAACTTGCGTTCGATCTAGCTGGGCTGGTATTGGCAGGACAACACGCCAGCAAGCGACAAACCGTTCTAGAAAATGGGGTGCATGCCATTAGACGTCGCCTGGGTCTTAGAACAATGACCCACTCGCAATACAATCCCTTGCATCTTCAGAATGACCTGGCCCATTCCAAAGTGTTGGGCCAACGACCAGACCCACTTGTTCGTCCCCCCCCACGTGCACTTTTCAAGGCAGCGACAAGGAAGTTCTCGATCTATATTTGTTGACCCGACTAGCTCAGACGGGCTGTCCTCGGTAAGTACCCAACGTACAGCATGTCCAGAAGACGTGCCCCGTTCCCTTGTTCTTGAGCCGCATGCCAAGTCTTGCGTGGACCTGTGCGCCTCGGAACCGTCAAAGTAAGACTGCGGACGATAATATATGCAGGGTCGCTGGACACATTCGAGCTTATGACGGCGAATACTGGCGTCGACCGCATTGCCAAAGGCAGCGAGCCGGCGCTTAGCGAGGAATGGTATCATATTCTAGAAAACGACCCACGCCCGAACCTTGTGAGACCATCGAGTCATAAGACACATGTAGCGAAATGCCAGTCAGAAACGTGTCGGATACGAGCAAGAGTACTGTCGTAGATGTCTGCTTTGAGGAAGTTGAGCCACGTGAGGTGACATTCCAAGCGCCCGTAGCCACTTCCCTCACCCAGGTATTTCGAAAACATGCCTTTTCTGGATTACGGTGGATGGTGACGCATGCGATGCCGGACAAGGAAAGCTGTGCCGAAGCTTTGGGGGGTGGGTCGATTCTTCCGGTCACGTGTAGCAATACATACCCCCTTTAAAACCACCCACCACCACCGTTGCCGTCTCCCCAATCCACCGTACAACTCTCTCCTCCATGTCCTTCTACCGTCGTTCAAACCCAGTCCCCCCGCCTCCCGCAGCCGGTCGTGGCCCCACTCGTGGTCCTTCCCAATATGCCGGTCGCCCAAACTCCTCAGTACCCCCTGGCCAGGCTTATCAATATGGGCGGCCTAGGGGCCCTCCTCCGGGGGCAGATCAGCAACTGTCAGTGAAAATGCTATTCCTTTGTAAAGCTCGCTTGCTTATAGTATGTCCATTCTTCCTAGCTGGGCTTATTTCCAGAGCGTCGACGAAGATGGGTAAGTTCCTCTGGATTTACGAACGAGACGCGCCTGGACCTAATCTTATTTCGCAGCTCAGGTACATAGTTTTTTTATAACTTCTTTGGTTGTTTCGCCTTGAAGCTTAGTGCTCGATCCAGGTGCCATTAGTCCAGACGAACTCAGCAAGGCGCTCGTTAACGGTGACTGGACTCGTGAGTCTCAATGATACCAAAAATAGATTGGCAACGTTGACTTATCTGCTTCATGTCCAGCATTTGACAAGGACACGGTCCGCATGTTGATGGGGTTGTTCGATGTAAGAGTTTTCTAGAACAATCGGGCGCTTAACACTCTAATGACTTCATCATCGTCAGACCGACCGATCGGGGACCATTACCTTCCAAGAATTTGTCGGGCTTTGGAAGTACGTACCTTCGGTCCCAAAAGGATTTCCCATCTCACGTTACACGTTGTCTGCATGGCTCAGATATATCGCAGACTGGCAGAAAGTCTTTCGCCACTTTGATCGAGATCAAAGCGGTTCTATAGATGGAACCGAGCTTGCTGCCGCTCTTCGGCAGTTTGGTTACAGCCTGAGTCCTTCTTTACTCTCTCTGATCGAACAGAAGTACGGTAAGCGTTGCAAGTCAGATATTATTTGCTGGTTATTGCATGCTCACGCATTTGGCTAGCGTCATTCCCAAGCGCCTATGGTGCACCTGGGGGGATCAGCTTTGATCGGTTTGTTCGCGCATGTGTTGTCGTCAAAACTCTCACCGAGGCATTCCAGAAGTTAGTCGCCCCCCCCGCCCCTGTTCTGAACCTGAATGTCTGACCCCCGGCTTTTTGCAGGCAAGACCAAGACCACGATGGCTGGATACAAATCAATTACGATGACTTCATGAGGATTGTCCTTTCCGCCCCATAAGCTTATTTGGGATGCCCAAGCGATGTTGCGTTTAGCACGAGCGGTGAATGCCCCCCCGGGCACCAACCAGCTAGAATCGCGCGCTCCTTCTTGGGATCTTGTTGAATTTCGTATGGTCATGCATGGTGACTTCATGCTGTAACAAGAACCTTGATCTATAATGCCTATATCGATGTACTCTATGCTAGCGAACACGACTCTGGAAATCTAACTGTCGAGTGGCCCCTGATATACCCTCACGGTTCTTATTTGGCCACTTATAGGCCACAGAATGGAGTTTCTTGATTTTCCGTACTCGAAGGGGGGCATAGGAGAACTTTTAATGACTGACGCACCGAGTAGGGATTGCCTTCAGGCGGACTTAGACTGCATCACCTGGCCACGAGACATCCGGAGACGCTCGAAAAGATCGACCATCAAAGCTATTCAAGCATAGCAGACAACGCGCTTACCAGAGATTATGCGGAGGGAAAGCTTGAAACAAGTTGGTGCATGAAAGAAGGACGTATGGTGAGGATGTTCGGCTGCTTGGCTCCAAGTTTCTCAAGCACAACAAACGGAAGGTCCCCGTCGACGAGCAGTTTCAAGACCACGTATCTTAGGCTGAGCTAGCCCCCTGCGCACTCCAGGAGGACGGGCTTTTGGCAAGTATACAGCACTTGGTCGGGTTCTCGGGTATCCCCGAAATACACCGTGACGCACGGAAACCATTCCGTGAACGGAGTTGAAGTATTTCGCGCCAGGAGCAACAGCTTTTGATCATCCAGAGCACGAAGAGACCTTATTGTAACCTTTGTGCCTTAAGCAATGGACCGACAGGCCCCAAGCTGGGTCGGACGAACCGGGCTCGCACCCGACTCGAGAGAGGTCGCGAACACGTCGCTACTCGCGACTGGCCCGCAGCATGAATAGTTCGCCCAAACCCGGGTATTGGCACGCAAAGCAGATGCTACGCAAAGAATGTATGAATCTAAGCCGACTGAATCTCATGGTCAACATCTTCAGCCGCGTCCATTTCGGCTTCTTCGGCTTCATCACCTCCCTCCGGATCTTGTTCAATGTCATGTTCCTCCTCTCCATGTCCTTCCCCAACCCTGTGTCGAGCGCCACTTCTCCCCTTTTCGTGAGCGAGCTCTCTCGGGACAATGTCGATAAGAAAATCAAATTGGTCGGATTTTGCGATGGCCTTGGCAATATCTGCCCGCGATAACGTCCGACGCTTATGTGCCGATGCGACAAGCCAGGCTCGGGAGGTAAGTTCGGCGATGAATACTGCCAGACAGAGTACGTTACGTGCAGGTGAGATTCGGCGGTCACCCGGAGCCTAGTAAATCGACTGACTTTCGCAAGCCTTTGCAAACAAGATAGGTGCTAGAAGTTATCGGAGACAACAGTGGAACGTCAGCTGCAAATCACCGACTCGAGATACGTGTAGTCTGTAGATCGAGCGCACCGTCAGATCCAATCATCTGTTCATCCAAGATCGACCAATGAGCAGTTAGCGGGATTTTGCAGTGTGTTATCGCACGACCTCATTTCCTTCGGCTCACCTTGACGTCTGGATCGCTTTTCATGACCTTTTTGATCCTGGCGAGTGGAAGTGTAGGATGCTTGAAGTCAAAGGTCTCCTCCTCAGCTGCTTTGATTTGCCCTTCCCAAAATCTCCGGAGGTGATCTTCAAGGATTACCGCAGAGTCGTATGCCAGGTCCAACGGGCGGTGTTCAGGCCCTCCCGAGTCCACGATGTACTCTAGCCCTGGGTTTCTGTAATCGCGCGGGCCTGCTGTATCCGAGAGTTGTTGGTCCATGGGATGGTGGGAGGAGGATGTGGAAGGGAGATGGGATGGCACCGCTACATACGTGCGACTTCTACTGTTTTCCCTTGTATAGGAAAGCGATCGGAGGAACTCAAACCCGCACCCTCTCAACTTCCGAATTCGAGGTGTTAAATTCGTATATAAAGCAAGCTTACAGCAGCATCAATATACAGTCCAAAGATAAGCTCGGAACCCCCAAGAATGAAAATCCTGACAAAGCAAGTATCGGAAACGTATCGAAATTCAAAGTCTGTTCAGCGTCCGGGTCAGAGTATACGGTGTCGTTAGTGTATCGTGGGTTGGTCGGTGCCAGGCCTAAACAGGGTAGATGCCTTCGTTCGAAATAGTGCAAGCGTATTTCTTGGAAATGGCAAAACACAGAGCACTAGGGCAATGGTAAACAGAGTACGGAAGAAGTGGCGAGAGAGAAAGAATGAAAGAAATACATAGAAACCAGGCGTGGGACTGGTTTAGTTCGAATACCAAGGTTCCTCCCATGATTCTAAGCCGGTAAAGAAAATGTTAGTCGAGTAGGAAAATCACTTCAGAGCGATAACGTACCTTCTGTGATGCTCTTCCACCCAATGAAGAGCATGACTATGGAGGCAGTCTCGAGAACTGTGGCGATCAGAGATCCGTCCACCTTGGCTTTTGAAGCCTGTACCACGGGATTACTTCGGTTAGACACCTGTGGAATGGTCCGGAGAATTGACGTTTGCTCACCGTGCAGATATACCGGGACACTACAAAGTAAATGACTTGCGCGACAGCGAAGAGAAGGAAAGCGGAAATGTAGAACCCTGGGGAGTTGTTTGCCCGTCTCAGTGAGCGAACGTGCAATTCCTTGAACCGAGGCCACTCACCGACTGGCCGACTTTCCCGCAAGATGCGGAGGATCACAACCAGCATGATAATCAGGTATATGATGGCAGCTCTAAAAGCCGGGGGTTAGGTCTAATTGCACGAGTGTGAGAAAACAGAAGGCGACGTACACTCCAGGCCAGATGGAAGTTAAAACAAACAGAGGTATGTTCTTCTGAGCGATAGGGGGATTTGAAGGCCCGAATGCGCTGGTCCACCCGAGAGCAGTATCCAGAGAAATGTAAAGCGTTGCAACAAAGAAAGCTATTGTAAGACCCCAAAATGGCTGATATGGGGAGTAAGTTCGCTGAGCCTCTTGGTGGGACTGTGAGACGACATACCGCAAGACTGCTGATGGTGCCGTCCTCGACCCATTGCATACTAACCAAGCCGTTCGCAACGAGTGCCCAGCCAAGGGCAGCGATGAGGCCCATATGTATTGCAGTAAGAACAACAAGGGCGGTCGACGTTTGTCGCAGGAATGAACCCGTCGTGAGGATTTGGAAGATCAGGGAGAGGGCATACATGGACAGGAAGAGCCGGAACTCGACCAGGCCTAGTGGTAGATCAGTAACGATGTTGCCAGAATGGGGAAGGCCCTCTGTGACGTACCGACGGCTGCCTTCCGCTTCGAGGCTCGCAGGATGAGAGCGAGGACGACAAAGAACGACAGACCGCACGCAATGATATTGCCAATGTTACCCAACCTGCCATCACCGACCCTTAAAATGGCACACTGAGGATTTACTCCAACACCTGCAACGTCCAGGCTAGGCTCTCTTAATGTTTCCGGCGCATCGGAATTGAGCTGAACATTTTCGCAGGGAATGGTGGAAACGAACATCAACGATCGAGGTCTGAGGTGAGGCGGCACACCCAAAGGTGCACGGCATCAGGCAGTAGTGTATCGCTCACCTGCCGGAGGAAGAGATTGCAGTGAGGATAGCTTGGGACGGTCCTGCAAAGTGATTCGAATGAGCCGAATCCGTAGCCCATTCTTTGCTATGTGTCGTTTCGGTCGTTTCTGGTCGTCGATAGTGATTGTACAAAAGTAGAGCACAGATGAGGGAAGAGGAGGGAGCCGGATGCAGGAGGGGGCTCGAAAACGGAAGAGGACACGAGGAGCGGGTGGGCGGGCGGTCGGTCGACAATCCAACTTGTTCTTCTCCGAGCACGAGGGGAGATTGCGGCGGAGGTTCTTCAACCGTTATGTCCGCGTTTTTCAGGGGCGAGCGAGGGTTCGCACGCGACAATTCAGATGGAGAGCCAAGTTAACGAGCGGGAGGTGAACGAGCGACGATCGGGTAGGGATGATGGCGGCGATGATGTCGAACCAGTCAACGGGGAGATGATTGTAGTGCGGCGAGGTGAGCCTCTCGGGAGCCGTGGCAACTTGGCCATGAGTAATCAAGCGTCTAATCTGTTCGCTCCTTCTCTTCCACCCATCGCAAGAACTTTTCTTCTCCCCGTCGCCAGCAGCCTCGACGCGTCTCTTGGGCAACGGCTTGGCAACGTCTCCTGTCTGCTGACATAATCAATCTGTGGCAACGACAGACTATTCGCCACATTTCTCCGCCTATCCCCCTTTCTCCCCAAACAAATGTGGTAGGTCCGTTGTTCAGCCGGGTCCGGTCGCAGGATCTCAGAAGAATCTATTGCAGCAAACACATCCTTAACGCCCAAGTTTCCATCAGAGCCCCATGTTGCCAGAAGTGGTTCGACTGTCCTGAATGCCATGCCGAAGTTTCCGATCACAAGCTACGCAAAACAAACGAAATGACTTTTATCTGCAAGAAATGCAAGAAGGCATTCCGAAAGGACATGACGGTCTACGAGGAGAGCGATGAGTACTGTCCTCATTGCGATAATCACTACGTAAGCTTGCAGTCGATTCGAATCACAGACAAGGCCGTGCCACTCATACATCCTGTCGCAGGTGATTGAAGCGAAAACACCGCAAGCGGTGGTCGGAGTTGAAGGTGAAGACGCAAGAAAGGACGCGAGGCAAGTCGGGATCTGCATGCGGACGGCTTGTGTTCAACGCTGACAAAATTCCGTAAAAGAATGATCAAAGATGACCGCGTCAAGCAGGACGCTTACCGTTCCATATTTACGAGTGTGGATGTGTCTGACCGGCTGGGCTAACTCGGTCATCTAGTCTATCGCACTGTCTGTTCATGATCCTTTGCACTCATCTAATCCAGCCTTATCATTGACAACATAATCACCATTAAAAAAACATATATTACAGTACGCTTCATTTCTCGACGGAGGATTTAAAATAATTTCCATACCACTTGCCTATCAGTGTGCATTAGGGTTCATACCCGAATAAGCCTGATTTACATCTCGCATTTCCTCGTCTTCCGCTTCGCTTTCCCCGATGGCATCTCCCCGATCGTCGCCCACGGGACGTAAAAGATTGGACATCGTTTCACCGCGCTCGGCCCGCGGTCGTCGAGACCTTTTTGGTGACGGGGATGATGAATGAGCTGGTCGGCCTGCTTGATTCTGGTATGGCGAGGGTTGGGCCATTGTGCGCTGGAATCTTTCGCGGAAATACTCTACAGGCGTCGGGGCTGGCCCAGCGGCAGCGGACGCTGCGGAACCATCCGTGAACGGCACATGCTCTGCAGAGCCCTGGCCCGGAACACTATTCGCTTGTTGATGGGCGGGTAGATGCCTCTAGTCGCCAAAAGCAAGTAAATATCTGTATCAGAGATCGGGCATGCGAGACTTACCATATGGTTCCATTGATCCCAAGCGGAAGCGATAAGTTGCTGGACTGCATGCAAGTCTGCTTCGGACATGGCCATCGTAGCCATAACGTGTGCCTTCAACATCGGTGCGCAGGAGAAGGCTAACATCATATAGCTTGCAAATGTCTCTCCGGGGCTGCCACCGGTGGCAGGCCCTTCAGCAGGCGGGGGTGGTTGCACTGGCGGAACTGCCGCTCCCAGAGCCACAGAGGAAGTATTTGGAGCAGGAGGTGGGGGCGGTTGCTGCTGAACAGGCATCATCTGATTGTTTAGCACCCCAGATCGAGCTTCAGACAGAATTTGAGCTTGTGCTGCTTGGGCTTGCAGAGCGGCAGCGGCAACTTGATCTTGATAGAGTATGTGCTCCTGAGCCAGAAGGAGATGCGGATGAGGAGGGCCATGGCCAGCAGGATGGTGGGCGTGTTGGGGATGTGCATGGGAGTAACCCGGAGGAGGAGGGAGCTGGTTGACGTCGTCCATCGCTGACATCCTTTTAGCCTTGAGGAGAGCCCTATGTTTCCTTTGACGTTCCCTAGCAGCTCTTCGAACCTTTTCGCGTTTCATCTCTTCTTCAGACATCGGTCTTGGGTCTTCTGGGGTGGGGACAAGAAGGCTGCTGGGACCAGCGACGCCGTGCGTGCCACTGTTGCTAAGGACGCCGGCCTGGGTATCCGGGAGATTGATTGGAGGAGCCAGTACTTGAGGTGGGGGCACGGGCTCTGGCACCTGCACTGGCATGGGTATGGGTTGGGGGGGAGGTGGCATCGAGGGAGGCGGCTGAGAGGAGTTTGGGATTGGTACTTGAGAGACAACGGGTTGATGAGCGCTCGCTGGAACCAGATTATGTGGTTGGGGCTCTTCCTCCATCGGCACTCCAGCGACGAGCTCTCCAGCCTTCTGCAACAACAGTAGCTTATCCCTCGCCCTTTTCCTTCTTTGGCGCTCCCTTGCCTTCTCCCGTTTTAGTTCCAGTTCGCGGTTATCTGTCTCTTCAATTGGTCTGCCTGGTTTGCGTTTAGCAATAGGAGAAGATGAGGCAGCTTGATGAGCGGTCGATTGAAGGTGTTGGTCATGATGCTGGGATGAGGATTGTGGATGCGATGCGCCGTCCATTTGCTTTGATATTCGTGACTGAGGGTGACGGCGGGTATGGTCACTCGTGACGACGTTGGTGGTTCAAACTCGCATCCCACCCGCGCGGCTTAGTCAGCGAACGCCTCATTTGAGGCCACATATGTTTGATTGAATCGTTCGAGAGTTCCAATGAAACAACGATTTGAACGCTGAATGTAGGCTAATTTCATCTATAAACAGGTCAGCTGTAGCGGATTTAGTAGACGGAAACAGTCGTGTCTAGCATAATCGTCGACTACGAGGATTTCCCGTCAGTGAGAGGGTGCAGGTCAACGAACGGAAAAGAGCGTCGATGCGCAGTTAAAGAGTAGAAACGAAACAGTATGTAATATCGTGACAACGCGATCATCCTCTGTAAGTGATTGCGGGCAAGATCGTGCGAGGGCTAGGCGGAAAGAGCGGGCCGGGGTCAATGCTGCACCTCCCCCCAGCCCCGGCACGGTCTCTGCACTATGGGCTCGAAGACAGGATGAATAGGGACTATAGATAGAAGAACGATATCTCACGTGGTTTAACTAGCATCGTGGGTCCGTTCTCGGATTGGCTCTCACTGTTTAGCGGCCGAAGAATTGTGCCGCAGGAGTCAGAAGGGCTGCCCGAGTCATCATCCACTGTCTGGCCTGACCAATAGCGCTTTTGGAGGAAGGTACGGGTAGATTCCCGCTGGCAAGTGTGTGTAGCTATCAAGGCCGACATTCTGCCAAAACGCCGTGGACGAGCCGGGGAAGGGAAATTGCCGCACCCAGGCCAAAAAGGCCCCTTTCAGTTGATCGACAACAGCGAGGCCTTGATGTCCTCCATGACCTTTCAAAGACTGCGAATGGTCACAGAGCGTTTGGAGGAGACGGTTCACGTGTTTGTTCTTGTCCCGAAGTTGGCCGAAGAGCAGTGTTGGTTTTCGACGCCTAGTCGATACGCCGTGCTTCTTCCGCTCTCCCGTCATCCAGATCTCTCTCACCGCTGAATACTTAAGACACCAGACCTGCGGGAGACGATTACAAAATGCATCCCTTGAACCGTCACTTTCTTTCTGCTCTCACCCCCTTCCGCACTACTACAATGTCGTTCTCTTCATTCCGTCTCATCCGAAAAGAGCTCAAGGTCCCCCCACCTCCAAGCCCAGGACGCTTCAGCACCTTTGGATCGGTATCGCGACCTGCATTCGCTCCCGGGATCCCACATCCCTCAACTTATGGAGTCAAGCAAGACATGCAAGCCACGTCCTTTGATTCAGTCGCAAAGCCCCGCGCCCGCTATGATCGACCCAAACTAAAAACGACTCGGGAACTTCCCGAAATAAAAGTAAGGCGATGCACTCCTTCCATACGTAGCTGGGAATCCGATAGATTCGCTTTTTTGTAGAGTCGGAAACCGCTGTATTTTGCTCTGGGTGCAGGGGCACTTTCGTTATGGGCGGCCTTTCTGATCTACACCGCCAATCAAGAACGCCTCTCCTCATCCATTGTGCGCCAGTGCATTCTAAAAACCAAACGAACCCAAAATGCAGCTCTTTTAGAAGCTTTGGGTGACGGCATCACTCTTGAACCTGTCTGGTGGATGCTCAACCAGCCTTGGGTGAATGGCCAGGTTTGTCTTGACCCGTCGGTTTGGCTCCCAAACTCGCCCTTATCTCTTGTTGTTCACACTAGATCAATATGCCAAAAGGCCAGATAGACGTGTCGCTACGATTATTTGGATCAAAAGGTGGTCGGCCATAGTCTTACCTACCTGGTACTTTTCACCAGAGCTGATCGGATCTTTCCCGCAGGTGCCGGCACCCTGTATTTCACCAGTATCCGCCGCGAGAAAGGAGCGCCATTCACAATATGTACGTCATAGCTTTTATGGTCTAAGACTGGATCCAAACTTACGTTCGTCTATTCAGTGCGTTTCAAAGTAATTACCGACGATGGGAGGACGATCCACCTTGACCCCAAGGAAGACTTTGAGAATGCGCCCACAGTGTAAAGAGTAAATAAATTCCATACTGATCGCGGAATCTATCGTTATTTTTCACATTCGAGATCCTTGAATACTAAGACAAAAAACTAAGTAAAGCGGTAGAAATACAGTGACAAGATACCAACTACCAGAGCATTTACAAAACGAAAATCCGGATAATATGGGAGCCCCATTCAGGAGATCTCCATGGGGTGATAAAAGATAATAGGACGATAGGCAGTAAACGAAAGCGATAAACGTTTCCAAAAAAATAAGTTCAACAGGCCTAACGGGCTAGGCAACGATGCCCGCGTAGTCTTCCAAGGGATACACCAAAGCCCGAACCCTCTGAAGGACAAGTTCAGGATAGAATCTGCAAGGTGCGACGTTCAGGATAAGCTAAGAGATTCAATCGACTTGCAGCAGAAAACATACCTAGCTTCCATGCGACGGAAGAGATTCTGTGCCCGTTCGCGCTCACCCGCGCCGAGTTCAGCTCGCACCATGGCTTCCCAAGTGGAGGGCTATCACACGAGGGTCAGCGATGCAGTCGGAAACCAATGCACCAGATACCCACCTCACGATATACAGGTCCGTCATCTTGGCCTTGGACCTCTATCTCTCCCTCTTCCATCGAATGGCCATGACGGACGTGGCCAGCCAATCCGCTTGGAGGATCGTCAAGGCTTTCGAACAGCGACCGCGCACCCTCCATATCACCACACTGAGCGAGGCTTTTGATGACCAGATTCGCCACGTATGCGGTCATGTGTACATGGCTGACCCGAAGACGTTCGAGGTAATTGCGAACGAGATCAGGCCGACGATGACTGACGAAGACGTTGATCAGGGCTTCGTAGCAAACCGGGTCGGGCAGGCGAATGGCGGAAGGGGATGCATTTCTGACATAAGGTTTGTTCGCGATCGACTCGAAAATTGCGATGGCTCTATCCAGGTCCTTGGCTACGCAACCATATGCGTTGATGAGACTTGCAAAGTGAGGCCCACCGACTTGAACGCTGTGATCGTGCTCGAGCTGTCTGAAAACTTTTTCCATCTCAACTAGGTTGATAGGCTCTATCGTTCCGTAACAATCCATGAGAAGCTACAGGTGATGTGAAGGTCAGGATTCAGAACACTCTGGCGAAAACTCTGTTTTTTTGCTTACTTTGTAGGTGTGCGCTGTCGGGCGGATCCTCCTTGACAACATCTTTTGATAGTAGAGGAGAGCCTGTTCGCGGTCTGGCTTGATTTGCACATACATCTGAATCATTGTGTTGAAGGGAGGAACGCGAGGTTTCATTCCAGGTTGGACGAGCATTTCCTCAAAGAGATACTTGGCGGTTTGTTCGTCACCAATGCGAGTGCATGCTCCAATAAGGGCACCATATGTTACCGAACTCCAGCGTACGCCTTCTTCCTTCATCTTAGCGAAGAGAGCGAGGGCTTCATCGGCACGACGAGCGCGGGACAGGGCTGAAATGACAACGTTGTAGAGATACGTGTGCGCTTTCACGCCCAGGCTCTGGGACTCGGAGAAGAGGTTGCTGGCGACGGTCGCGTCATCCGTCATCGTTTTACTGGCAATGATGAGGGCTGCATACGACGCTGCAGAAGGTGCACCTCCTTGCTCAATAATTCGTTGGCGGTGCACATTGCTGGTAACGACGTCGCCCGCGATGGCGGCAGCTTGCATCATACCGTCCTCGATCTGGAACCAGCTCTGGGCTTGCCATGGCTTGTCGTAAGCGATCGCCTCTAGGAGAGGCTGAGATGAAGCGTAGACATGCTTTGCCTGTTCGTAGAGACTGTGCTTGGATAGGATGGTGAGATATTGCGCTGTAGTGGCGGGAGCAGGATGCAACCCGTTTTGAATCGATGAGATGTAGCGATTATAAGACTCGACAGGCGTAATGCCCTTGTATTCCGGGAGGCAGAAGTCGTCCAAGAATCGAGTTATGCTTTCGCCGACTCGAATTGGAGACTGAGGGAGAGGAGCAAAAGATGCCGAGTCAGGGGAGGGTATTACCGAGCTGGGCCCCGTGTGTTGCGGCGAGGAGTCAAAATCGGACCCAGAGCCGACCGTCGTAGTCGTGTATTGAGCGAGAGTGGCTGCTCCGAACGGTGCCAACATGGCCACGGTCTCTTCCTCCGAAAAGATGCCCCCATTCTCTGCAAGGCGCTCGCCCACGAGCACCGCCATCTGGTCCTTGACTGCGTGGGTGAATGTATTCCGCGCAACGAGCTCGCCAAGACCTGTGATAAACGATTGGTACTGACGGGAGACTCGTTCGTCCGGCTTGCGAGAGCGATAATGCTGAGCGAAGACTTGAGTTAACAGCAACCATTCTCCGTGGTCAGAGACGGCGTCGCGCACAGCGAGGAGTCCTTCGCGAGAATATGCGGTGACAAATGCTGGGACCATGAATTCGGGGACTGTAGGGATGCCGAATGAGGTAGCCAAATTGGTGAGGTCAAGCAGCTTTCGGACGGAAAGCTCATCGGGATGAGCGAGCAGTACGGCACGCTGAGTCGATTTGAGGATGCTGGGCAGCCACTGACGGATGTGACGCACTTGGGTGGTATCTGCGAGCATAGGGTCGTTCATTCGGTCGACGAGATCCTTGACGGTTTTCATTCCCAATGCGAAGCGGCCATTGCTCGCGAGAACGTCGAATACCTGGAGCACGGCGGGGCGTACAGTTGGTCGCGAGAAAGCCGCTGGAGTGCGAAGCGAAGAAACCAGAGATTCGAGGAGTGCCTCGACCTGTGGTTCGGATGAAGCCAATGATTCGACAGTGCGCTTGGTAAGATCGGCGAAGAGAGAGAGATACGGAAGTGGCCACTCGTGAATCCTATCTTTCATGCTCCGAACTTCCAACAGACGGTAGTAGCGCGCAAAGGCGTGAATATCGTTTGCTTTGTGAAGGGCGTGCAACAGATCGGTCCAGGCTTGGCGAGTGGGAGGAAGCGGCGCGAAGGAGGAAATACTCTGAAGAGAGCTTTCGGACAGGCCGTCATCGTCGGACTCTTCGTTCGCGGACTCGTCCGAAACTGCGGCCTGTTCGGCAGCGAGGAGCTGATCGAACCACTTGCATGCGGAAGAGACATCTCCAGCCTCGCAGAAGCCTTTGATAATGGTAGAGTACGTGCCCGGGTTCGGGGGAGGGGCTGTCGGCGGCATCCCGTTCCTGTTGCTGTCGGCGCTAGCCATCATCTCCTCGAGAAGGGCGACGGCTTCTTCCGGCATGCCTCCTCTGAAGAACGCGCTCATCATGGCATGGAAAGGAGCGGTGGCTGAGACATCACCGAGCTTCATGGCCTTTCTGTCCTTTGAGGCATCCCGATACCTTTGGAACACTTCCCGGGCGTTGGCAACGTCGTTGACCGACTCGTAAGCGCGGATGAGTTTGGCGTAGCTGGATGTGTCGGGGGCACGCTCCCACTCCGTCTGATGTTCGAGATGGCCGAAGATGCGTTCAGCAGCGTCAACGTTTTTGTGGTGCGAGCAGGATGCAAGCAGCAAGTTGCAGAGGCGTGTGCTGAACTTGAGATGGAGACCCGAGGTTGCCGCATAGAACAACTGCAGGGCGGAGTGGAAGTTGTTTTCGCTCCTGAGCTGAGCAATCTTGGACTTGTCGACTCGAACCGAGACGGAAGTAGGGCTGGTGAGATACTTGGTCTCCAAAGACTCCTCCAGTTCTGCAATTGCCCTGTGTACCTCATCGTCGCGGTAGCAGAGGAGGCTGATGATGCGCTGATAGATGCGAACGGTGGGGACGATGCCACGGGCAATGAGGTCATTGTACAGGTCAAGAGAGAGTACGATGGGGTCGCCGATCGATCGAGTCTCGGCGAGAGCGCGAAGGAGGAGGTTGTATTGTGCCTCGTCGGGATGGGTGCGCGCTGATTCGTCGAGGAAAGCTTTGGCCATTTGATGAACGGTGTCCTTGTCTTTGGCGATCCTGGCTGTGTGCAAGGCTTCTTCCCAAGCTTTCTGGGCTGCCAGGTCGGCAGCTGCGCGCTTCGAGTGGGCATCGGCCTCCAGATCCGGAGGACGAAGGAGTGAAGGAGGGAGGTCGACGACCCCGTGTGCGAGAGATGGATAGCCGTTTGCCAATGACGATTCGGAGCGCTTGTCAGCTGGGTGAGAAGCGGCAGCAGGTCGCTTCTCTTGGGGTGCCAAGGACTGAGACTGCTGGGAGGACAGCGGGGACGGACGGATGGGTGCGGCGAAAGCGTGTTGCTGGCGAACGTGTTGTTTGACGGCGCTGACAATGCCAAAGGACTGGGCACGCTCCATGACAGTGGGGCCAATGAAGCCGAGGGCCATGCTGTTGCGCCTGCGGAGGCGGGGCTCGCGATTCTGGAGGGTACGGGCAATGAAGAGCGCCGAGACAGTGTCATTTGACCGGGGCCCAAGATCAAGCTCTTCTGTTTCCTCGCCGATTATGACTGTAGCATCGTACGAAGTGAGGAAGGCATTGGCTTGAGTAGCTGCGCGAAGGCCCTAGAGAGAGAGAAAAAGTGCGGGGTTCAGATATCTCAGTTCTGACTGGGCGGGCGGGCAGGCGCGTTGACGCACTGGATAACCCTCGCTGAATTTGTTGTTTCTGGAGCCTCCTGCTCTGCTGCCTCCGTCTGAGGAGCCTGAGGCTGCGCCGTTTGTGTTGGCGAGGAGCGAGTTTGGCTGTAAGGGAGTGGCTGGAGGTAGTGGGGAGGGCGGATAGGACGGAGAGAACTGGAGGACGGTGCGGAATTGAGCGTTTTGGGTCTGAGAGAGAGCAGCACGGGAAACGTCTCCTCTGAGGATGCCAGAGGCGAGTTTTGGGAACATGGTTGGTGAGTAGCTTGCGGGCGGTGTGAGAGATTTGTCTTTGGGAGAAGACGAGGCTGGGGGAAATGGTTGAGCCTCGTCGTCAGCAGGGGTTGTCCGAGGGGGCGACTGTTGCTGTGGGATGGAAGTGGACGTACCTCTCTACTCTCGCTGCTGTTTTAAAGGCTTGGGACCGGGGGATGGGTTGATGGATGGGACGTGTCGTTTGACTGGTGATTAGAATGTGACGGGGAGGAAAGGGGGATGCACGCATGTAAATATCCCACAGTTACTTTTGTATGATTTTATTTTATTTTTTTTCTGAATTTCGCTCGGATTGCTTCGGATAGCAAGAATTCCGCATTCTCCCAGCATCGAACCATTTCCACACATGACTCGCAGCTCTGTCCATGGGGCATCTGCATCGCCTCAGATTGTGTACCTGGCAAGCCGTGAACGTTCAGCCCCGAGCCGGCCCCGGTGCCGAGACGCTTACCTCCGTTCACCAAAGTCTCCCAATCCGGGAATTATGTACCTCTGATCCCAGGCAATTATCAGCAATTACGGACTAGATTACACCGTGCGATCCTCCTACCTTCTCGTTCAGTCCCTTGTCGATCCAGCCAGTGATCAGTCGGCACTTTGGGAACGTTTCGCAGAACTTTCGGATTCCCTCGGGGCACGATATCTAAGCGAGCGTACCCACCCATCAGTACAGGCGTCTCCATGACTCCCACAAACTCACAAGGTTAAGGAAAATGATGCGTTCCTCTGGCACCTTGTGTTCCTTCAGCACCTCAACCGCCTTGATCGCAGATCCTCCCGTCGCTATATATGTTCCATCCCGTCAGCGACCCCTTCCAATCGTCCCGTTCGGCCGTCACACACCCAGCATGGGATCCAGCAGGAGAACGTATCGCGAAGCAACATCTTCCGGCAACTGACGCAGATCGCCTGTTAGAATCCTTTCGAACCTCCTCCCATCACACCCCACCTTGGCGTAGTACAGCTTGGGCAGTCCGGTCTCCTCGTCCCTTTGAATCAAGATCTTTCCCAACCGCACACTCCGGCAAACATCCCTCAGCCCCGCCTCCATAGCCTAATCCTTCGCTTCAGTCTCGACGCGTCCTTCCTCTCGCTTAGATAAAAGAACAAACGCGCTCACCTCGCCTGCTCGAAGGATCGAAACACCGCAGATCCGTCCTTCGAATGCCACCCCTTCGTAGGTCGCACCAGTCGGCGTCTCTACGGTCTTGGGAATCACAGGCAAGTGATTTAGGCCTAACGCAAGGCAACACATGAGTAATACTTCCATCACTGCGAGCGCCGAGTCGCGATCACCTTCCTCCACCAAAAGTCGAATAATACGGTCGCTGTAGAATATAAATTCACCCCTGGCAATCCAATATTCGTCACCGATGGCGCCTAGTTGAGGCGAATGATCGGATAGTCTAAGAGGCTGCGAACCCTAACCTTGGAGTATTTTTGTCTCGGATGATCGTGTATAACGCCTCCAGCTGTGCGGTTTGAGGTAGCGTGATTACGTTCGGAGGCAGGTTCGCAGGAGCTGTCTGCGTATTGGGGTGTTCGGCGGTTGACATGGCTATCCAAGGGTCGTGTAGAAGGCCAGCAACCAATTCAGCCGGTTTCGATTATATTAGCCCAGACACCTTTGACTTACCTTGATGGCTATTATCAAGTTCGTAGCTTCGATTGTTGTGCGACCGCCGCAGTCAAGTCGATTCAGTCAAGCAACCAGATGATGCCCCTGATAGGGAAGGGAAGGAAGTGGTCCCGTTTACCGCGAAAACCGTGTACTACCCTTTGCTCATATTGTGGAAACCTCATGTTCCTTTGGCAGTCTTGTATCCCCAAGGCGACATAAGTCGGATCACATTCCTCCTCTTCGATCTTAGAGGCACACATGACGTACAAATTTCAGCTAGTTCAATAGAAGGAGCGATGTACTTCCTCAAGTCATCTAAGCTTCGCTGCCCCTTCCACCCAGTCCACTACCTCGGCAACTCTTCTCATTACTACATCCGTTCGAGCTAACCTCAGGTCAGGCCGTACCTTCCGGTCAGATCGTTCGGTCGGAAGTGTTCTATAACAAATGGTCATAACAGGTCGTTCATTCGGCGACGTAGACAACGTCGGTTTCGCGGGTGGCGCGTATGTGACCGCAACATCTGGTCCCGAACAGCGAGAATAAGTGCAAACCATTCCGGAACAGTATCTCCACGTACTTTCAAGCAGAACCACGTCGCCTTTGCGCATCGCTCCGGGTCCAAGTCGATCCTCTCCTCCGCCCCACACCAACGCCGTTTCCCGCCACACAACTATCTTCGACACGCAGCCAGTTTCGTCGCCTATTATCATTTTTAATAAACCCATTTCTTCTCCAGTCTTTGTTGGTACCACCGAAGGTCCGTCCATCTCCAAGACAGCCACTAGGAGTGTCACTAGACGCCGCTGGCGCGTTCGGACATCGGCGACCATCACAGAGGAAAGGGACGACACCTTGTGGAGGCTGAAGTGAAAAGTTGGGAATCGGCGTATCGAATCACCTTCTACGGTAGTGTTCGTGTCGTCCTCCATCAACGAGTCTTCCTCGTCCCCCTCTGGCGTCGATTCGTATTCGGTTGAGGGAAAAGATTCGTCCTTCCCACCACCTGGGCGTCCGCTGGGTCCTGAAAGCACCACCGAGCCCACCTCGCTCTCTTCTGCCCACGAATAAACCGATTCCATGTCGGACCGGGTGGTGTTCCATGGGCCGGATCCACTCTCCACCTCTGCTGTTGTTCCGATTGGTCTCAGAGTGGTTCTGCTTCATCTCATCAGCGCATATACTCACATAAGTTCCCGCCTTCCTCGCTCTTCTCCTCATCATCGAATATTACCCCTGCGTAAAGTCTTGACAGTCTCCGGCTTGCATCGTGAAAGGTCTTTTCAGGCAAGATATAGTACCGGGCGTCGTCCGCCGTTAGGGTGGGAGGTCCTGTGTGCACAGGGTCGAACGACGATTTTGACCGGGCAGTCGAAGCGTCCGTTCCAGAGATGCGCGGAAGATCGAGGCTCGTAGTGTAGTTGCGTAGTGCCGATACTGAAGGCGAAGATTCGACTCGTGGAGGAAGAGAGGTTTCTCTAGGGAAGGAAACCTGCGACTTTGCCCATTTGCCGACTGTTGGTATAATTACTTCTGGTTCTTCCGAGAGCTCTTTCAAGACGGTTGGCACGTCCGGGGCTCCGAGAAAGACACGGTACTTGGACATTATATCTGCGAAGCGTACAACAGACAAAGAAAGGCAAACAGACAGACAACAACACCATGGTCATGGTCAGGCCCACGTTTCTCAGGAGAGTCGCATGCCTGACCCAACTATACATCCGAGAGAATCGAGCTGACCCAGCTACCACAATCGGGGTATCTCGAGCTACTACTAGTGCCTCTGCTTCAAGCCAACAACGCAGCCCAAAGGTTTTCGCAGGAATCCTTCACGAGTCTCGAGCTGTGCGACGGTCAGCAAACACGGGCCGCAGCGGGACAGGGAAAGCAAACCCACCTGATCTTGAGGATACTCGAGAATCACGTCATATTTTCTGACAAACGAAGCGATAATAACTAATAACTCCATCGAAGCAAGGTTTCGACCTGCCGAGGAAATCAGACCAGGCTGGAAACAAGCATCGTTACTGAAGCACCCACCAACACATGCCCGAGGTCCGAATGAAAAGGGGTTAAATGCCTTTTGCAGGGTATTCTGGTCAATCTCTAGCCATCTTTCCGGTCGGTATTCCTCGGCATCGTCGCCCCACACGTCCTCTCGTCGATGAAGCGTATAGCTAGGAACGGAAAGAATTGCGCCTTCAGGGAAGAATCTCCCGCATACAGTTAGCCCGCCTGCAGGAACGGAACGAGCTAGCCCAAGGGATGACGTGGAGTGAAGGCCTAAACGGGAGGGTCAGCGGATGACAAAAAAAGCACAGAGCGCGGTGCTCACGAAGTGCCTCATTGATGCAAGCTTCCAAGTAAGGGAGTTTCTTCAATTGCTCAAACCAAGGAATGTCAGTCGACTCGCCAAGAGCCTCATCCAATTCTTGTTGGAGTTTGGACATTGCGCGGGGGCTTCGAGCAAGATAATAGATGATGGCACACGAGGAACTTTGCAAGGAGGTATTGAGTCCCGATGCAGGGGAACACGAGTCAGTCAATCTCACTTCGAAGTTGTATCACTACCAGCAATCAGCTGCGTCAGAGCTTCGGCTGTCAGCTCTTCTTTTCCGAGAGGCTGGCCACTATCATCTTTTCCTTGCTGCAGGCGAGTAAGAAGATCTACGCGATCGGTCGGGTTATTTAGGCGCCGGTTCACAGCGGCGATAGCGAGCTGAAGTCCTGGGTCAACTTCAGTTGAAACGGGCGGAAGCGCGGATAGTCTCACCCCAGCGAGGTTTTGACAGGCTTTATCGCCTTTTTGGAACCAGGGAAGCTTTTTCACGTAAGGCCTATAATGACTCTTTTTGTGAGTCCCGCTGATTATGGGTGGGATGTTGTATTCACCTGGCCCAAAGAGGGATGGTGCCTAAAGTCGCACTGAAATCGCCACGTTCATTGAGAATACGGATCGCAGGAATGTACGTGACTTCTGCGCCGGATTGACTGGCGTCTTTTTCCCCTGCATTTTTTGGTATTGAGGAAAGGCAGGCAGGCAAAGATTGAATCATCGCAGTACAAAGTGCCGAGGGTCCCGGAACTCACCTCCTTTAGCGACAGCAGCCATGTCTCGTGCAGCGTCAATCATGCCAAAGGGCTCTCCGAAAACTAAATCCCCTATGATATCAAAGGCGACATAGTTGAACCAGGGAAGAATGTCGAGGAATGCCCGGCTGTTCTTCTTTCTGAAGTAGTTCGTGCCCAGATAGGATTTTGTGCCCTCTGGGGCACCAATGATGTTGTCCAACTGGACAAAGAGCTTTGCCATGGCGGATCGAATATTTGGTTCAAAATCTTGCACATTCTTTGGCGAGAATATGTGCGAAATGACCTTGCGCTTGCGTGTATGTTCGGCGCGATCCCGAGTGTTGAAGAGGCCCTGCATTGCGGAGAAGAAACGGTGAGTAGAGCATGCTTAATCCGTTCGGGGTGCACGTACTCGGCGGATGGAGACGAAGGCGTCGTAAAACTCGGTCTTGAGAGTGCCGTTCCCATGCTAAAAAGAATGGATGGAACAGATGTCACGTTTTGGCGTGGATCAGTTCGTCAAACCACAAACGTACAGCGTAGATGACCTGCAAAGCCTCTGGATCACTAATACTAATATGGTTGGGAGCAATCCGAACAAATGATCCTTTGAACGGCGTGAGTGGTCGTTGACGGGAGGTTGGCCAATCAGGACGTCACACGAACCGTATTTCTTGTGTTCCTCATGAACGGCCTCGGACCGCTTGCCGCGGGCAGCCTGCCGTGCGAGCCAGAAGTCGGAAAGTTGAGCGAGAAAAGGTCCAGGAATGCCGTTCTTGCGATATCCGAAGCGGTCGACGAGGAAAGGAACCGCATGTACAACTGCCTATAAGAGAAATAAAACGCGACGTCAACGAGATTTATGTTGAGGATGTTATTGGAGTTATTTACAATAATACCGAAAGCAATCAAAGGCCCCAGAAGGGGGTCGAGGAGGATCGAGAGGAGGGACATGGTTGGGTGAATGGGGGGAAACGGTGTTTGATGGACGGGGAATTATGTATGCAGCGTCCATCTTCAGGGCCCGTGACCTGACTGGATCCGTTGATGGCTGCCTCACCCCGTGACGCGAGCCCCGAAACCTCCAGCGCCTGTATTTAGCTTCTCCATAGCTTTGGTCCGGACCAAAGGTCGGAAGGTTGGCTGAGATATAACAACAGCTGGGCACATGTCGATGGCAGGTTTGCTTAGTCATCAATCTAACTCCTCCGCCCAAGTCCGATGAGATGGCGTTTGCTCGCGTGAATCTCTGCACTAAGCGCTCAGTTCGGAGTCAAGGCTCAACGTGGATGCACCGACATGGACTCATTCGACGTCCGCGTCTTCAGCTTATAAAGTCTGCACCGCGTTATTTTATTCCCACTCGACATATATCCAAGACACCTCTCTCACCTTCACCCCATCCAAAATTTGGCGTCATGGCCCAAGAGCTCAAGAAAGCCACCAAGCCGACGTGGTACGACCCCTTGAAATCTGCCAGTTTGACAGATCAGCCCGTTCTCAAAGTCTATAACTCACTCACCAAAGAAAAGGTGAGTCTGCCCTACCGGTGACACCGACTAGCTCACCAAGCATTCCTTAGGTGGAGTTTCGCTCAGCCAACGGCAAGACGATCAAATGGTACAACTGTGGACCAACCGTCTACGATGCAGCTCACCTCGGTCATGCACGGTGAGGTCGATTGTCAGAAGACAGGGCAACTGGTTATTCAACACCCTTGGCCTTAGAAACTACATGTCCCAGGATATCGTCCGTCGTATCCTCATCGACTATTTTGGGTATGATGTGCATTTTGTGATGAACATAACCGACATCGATGACAAGGTACTGTCAGTCGGTCATCCGATGCAAGTCGAAACTAACCTTGATGAACAGATAATCATTCGCGCTCGCCACAACCACCTTTTAGACCAGCTTCGGGCCACATCGACTGTTCTTTCCGAACCCCTCCTGACCCAGGCCAATGAAGCCTGGCGTGCTTATTTCGCTTCCAAGCTCAAGACCGTCGCTCTTCCAAAGTCGGGTTCCCCTGCCGATATTGATGCCGCGTGGTCAGAACTGTTGAACAAAGAGAAAGGCGACGAAAAGTGGTGGTCGGACGCCAAGGCTGCGGACGAAAAGTTCACTATGCATATCGCATCGTTGGTAAGACGCATCAGAGTGGGGCTGCGCGCACAATTGACAGAACTCTTTTTCAGCGGAAAGCGAAGGAAGGAATCAACAGAGCCGCGACTGCTATCAGTTCCAACCAGACATCTCAGACGGACGCATCAGCTCTTATTGATGCCACCAGCGATGTTCTTGCCCCGTATCTTGACGCAAAAGTAAGCATATCGTATTCTCCCCTTGGGATTGCACTAAATGACGTTTCCAAGTAAAGTTGGGCTCAAGTCTTACGGACCCTTCGATTTCTCGTCGTCTAGCGGCCCACTGGGAGTCCGCCTTTTACTCCGATATGTCTAAGCTCAGGATACTCCCGGCGGACACGATCACTCGCGTGACGGAGTACGTCCCCGAGATCGTCCAATTCGTCCAACAAATCGTCCGCAATGGCTATGCATACGCCACGGAGGATGGGAGTGTCTATTTTGATACGAGAGCTTTTGATGGCGGAAAGGCCCGGTCAGATGTTCAAGGTTCTGAGCAAGAATGGAGCCACTTTTATGCAAAACTACAGCCCGGAAAGAAAGGAAATAAGGAAGCCTTGGAAGAAGGGGAGGGTATGTGCTCCTTTTGAGATAGTAGCACATCGGGAATTAAAGGTCGTTCTTTGTCGCAGGCGCGCTATCTTCGGGCGCATCGAAACGTTTCCCGGCAGACTTTGCTCTGTGGAAGGCCTCCAAGCCTGGAGAACCCGCTTGGCCTTCTCCTTGGGGGCCGGGGCGACCCGGCTGGCATATTGAATGCTCCGTCATGGCTAGCGAGATTTTTGGTGACAACATGGACATTCACTCTGGGGGGATCGATCTTTGCTTCCCGCACCACGACAACGAAATCGCCCAGTCCGAAGTACCGTACCTCTTTCTTGTCCTCACGTCCATTGGCTCACAACCCCGGGTCTTCAGGCTTATCATGATTGCCGCCAGTGGGTCAACTATTTCCTTCATACCGGCCATCTGCATATAGAAGGCCTAAAGATGAGCAAGAGCTTGAAGAATTTCATCACGGTCCAAGTACGTCGTCGCCTTTCCGATCCCCACTCCAGTTTCACTCATGTGCTGTCAGGATGCGTTGGAGATGTATTCGGCACGTCAGCTCCGCTTGGCTTTTCTTGGTCAACTTTGGAGCTCGCCGATGGATTTCAAGCAAAGCACGATGCTCGAAGTCAAAGCACGAGAATCGTCAATCAACGTTAGTGATGCGACGCTCTACCCCTAATCAATCGTCTGAGCTTTCATGCTGTTGTAATAGAACTTCTTCAGCGTAGTGAAAGCTCTAGTTATCGAAAGCCGATCCAACAATGTTGCATCGGATCAGCAACATCACTATAACGAACCTGAAAAGGAGCTCGCAGCGCTGTAAGGCACTTCGCTATCAACTCCCGGGCATGAGAGCTCATGGTTTCGACCCTAAAGTCTAATAGAGACCCAGAATACATTTAGAGTCGCTCTTTGCGATTCCTTCAACACGCCAGACGCTCTCGACCGCCTTCTAGAGTTGATTTCTCGGACAAATGTCTATCTTCAGCGTGGTCGATCGAACATCAATGTCAATGTAGTCGAACGGGTTGCCGGTTGGGTTACCAAGATGCTCAGGATGTTCGGATTGGGTGAAGGACCGGTGACTAGTAGTACCATCGGCTGGGGGGAGGTTGAAATGGGAGGGACGAATGTTGATGTGGATGTAAGCCCGCCTGAGCGGAATCGAGCCTACGCAGTGATTGACAACTTGTATACTCAGAGGGACGCGATATTGATGCCTTACCTGAAGACGCTGTCGTCGTTTAGAGATGGCGTGAGACAGTTGGCGATCCAACAGGCTTCAGCAAAGGAGATCCTTGCACTCTGCGATAAGCTGAGGGACGAAGACCTTGCCCCTCTAGGCGTGGCCTTGGACGATCAAGAAGGTCAGTACATCTATTTATCCCTCGATTTGATGCTGTCTTATCCAGACTTGTGATCTGTTAGATGGGAAGGCTCTTGTTAAGCTCGTCAATCCTGAAGTTCTACTCCGAGCTCGCGACGAAAAGGCCGCCGCCGCTGCAGCGAAAGCGGCCAAGAAAGCGGCTGCAGTTGAAGCTGAAAGGGCTAAAAAGGCGGCGCGTCTAGAAAAAGGGAAGATCTCACCGACCGAGATGTTCAAACCCCCAAATGTCGAAGACGGGTTGTACGGGAGTTGGGATGATAAGGGGATACCTGTGACGGACAATGAGGGGAAGGATATAAGCAAGGCAAAGAGCAAAAAGCTAGCAAAGGAGTGGGAGATCCAAGACAAGTTGCACAGGGAATGGAAGGAATGGCTTGAGGCGGAGAAAGGAGAATGAGTGACCTCGCTCGCTTGTATCATTATGATAGATATGCCTAAATAAACACCACAAGCATAACACAGTGCTGATTGCGAGATAATAGCAACGGAGGATGTTCGGGCTTGGAATGCTAGGATTCACGGGCATCACCAGCACCCTTGGCCACGCATTTGCGTCATTGCTGTTGTTGTCCTGATCCCGGTCATCAGTTTTGATTTGCATGTTAAATCCTTCTTGTCTAGTGGAACTCAGAGCCCAAAATGCTCCTGGGCAATCATTCTGAAAGCTTGTACAGAGACTTTTCTCAAACTTCCTGACGATGGTGTTTCGACAGGTGGGCAAGAGCTCCGGACCAGGACAAAAACAGGTGTTCTGGGATGTCTTGAAGGGGGTTCCCGGTTCACTACATTCTAAGGGTATGTGCCATTGCTGCCCTCATATCACATCATACAACATGAGCGACACATCAGTATCTGGGGCCAGAACCATTACAGTCCAAGTTGAGACATTATTGGCTGCTGTCAAAAATGAGTGTCATCCGAATTTGGAAGCCCCTATTCTCCGCTGATGCAGGTTGTTTGGTCCACCATGTACTATCTGCAAGCCAAATAGGGAGCTATATCATCTCAAAGAGAGTAGCAACGCATAACCCCAATTCATGCAGCTCATTTTAGACAATGATTATGTACCTCAAAGCTTGTATTTCAAGACTAGGCAGAGACTCAGCTCTGTGGGAGGTCTAAGGCATCCCGGAAAGGGTCTTAAATTGCTACGTGGCGCCGGGCGACGGCAGCATGACCTCCCATCCACAGGGAGTGAGAGGCGTTTTGAATCCCGATGCTTGACTGTATCAGCCATCCTCCACTCCCCTGATGGCTTGACTTTCCTCCGCAAGGGGATTGCCGGACTTTAGTCAGCACAGCTCTGCATTGCGCCAACTGCTGGCAGGTCTGAAGACGGAGGCAAGTATTGCAGGCCACTTACAGACAAGAACAAAACCGGCCATGTCACTCACCGGTGAATTTGAGGTCCGAGAGAAGCCGAAGGAAGAAACTGCTAGCCTAAAAAGGCAAAGCCCCTTTGATTTATGAGACATGCCTGGTCTCACGTGGCAATAAAAGACCCTTTTCCCGATGTATTATTCCTCTCATATAACTTGGTACCAGACTCTCTTCGAGAGGTGGCGCAGCTCCGGCTTGCAAGAGTAGAGTCTGGTTCCGCCTGACTACTTCAAGACTTGTTCCACTTAATGAAACCAAGCCCTCGGTATCAACAATTAATCACAGGTAATGGATAGATGAAGGGAAGTCCTAGGCAATAAAGAGGTGTTTTCTGTCCCTTACCAGCAGATTACATAAGGGCAAACCATGGAGGCACAAAAAAGTCTACATGAAGTGTGCCTAAGGCTCCAACCAATTACATTACGGTTACTGAAATTTTGTATTTAACCATCATCAGTAATTAGTTGAATAATAATCGATTATAGTGAGTAATTATATAGTATATATGAGTCTGCAGTCCATCTTAATAGAGGATGGTTTGCCGAGTACAAGTACTACAAGAGGGCTCAAGAAACTCATTAATCTGCCCTGTTACAAACCGAACCTATGGGTGTGAGTGAGTTCTGTTAAACGCAGCAATTCGGTGATTCCAGGTATCTCACACTGAGAGGGGAATCAGAGAGTCGATGATGATTCTATGTACAAGTACATCAGGTTTATATAGTAAAACGGAACTGTTGCACTTGGTCATGCGTCTCCTCTCCACCTCTATTACACTCGCTATCATCACTTCTATATATAGGAATATTCTT
>WSUI01000630.1:0-20193 GCA_019633595.1 Tulasnella sp. UAMH 9824
TCAAGCGAAAGTGGATTCGCGTAATCCTGATTTCCAAGGCCATATTCTCTGGCGCCTCGGCCTCCTTACTATTTCAGTTGCTGGAACGCGAGGCTTGGGTCGTTTCGGACGACGGGGTTCGGGCCTTGCCGATCGTCGTTTCGTGCTTATGTGTTGAGGCGTAATTTGCCTTACGCAGGTTGACAAACCTAGCCCTCGCCTAAGAGTAGCCTGGGCGCAGGACGTAAGCAAACTTGGGTGAGATTTGAGCGAGCGAGCTAGCCCACTTGCCTCAAGGACTACGGCCCGGAATGACTACTTAAGAGAGCATATCCAATTTCGCAGGGGCCACTTCATCCTCACTCGTCCCTCGCACTCCTTCAAGCGTGTTGGCACATAACAGCTGTCTAATGGTGTCTAGAAAATGATCGTAGTCATTGGTCCTGGTGAGCGAAAGCTGTCTTTGCATTGTCTTAGACGTCAAGCCCAACAAGGAACCGAGAGCGCTCGTCGTCTGACTTTGCGGGGTGCGTTGGTATCATCACCGCCCAACCTAACGGGCAATTGGTTCATTAGATTACGTCTTCAAGACTGGGCGCTCTGGAGAAATCGTCATTCGAGGGGGCGTCGTCAACCGGAAAGACACTCATCAGCCTCACTACATAGCATTCCATCAGTTTCTCCGCCAGTAACCCTTTCCTATATCATTGAATTTAAGGAGGAACATCTCAGAGCCCTACTGTATTTGGATTTTGTTCGGCGGGCTACTTCTCGTCGGCAATTTTATGCACCAGTTGACGCCGAACCTACGTTGCCTTCACCACATACACTTTCCTCATGCGTCCCGAGATGGTGATTCACAAAAGATATTCATCCTAATTGCCAATCAATGATTGAGACAAATAGTCTGTGTTTCTGGCGCTGATTTTCCTTCGATGCCCAAGTGTATCGATTGAAGATATCCTTCAGTGTCCAGCTCCGAAACTCTTCGCCATTAGTAGGAACAGTCTTGACCCTCCCGAGTTCACTTTCGGTTTGACCGGCGCACTTCTTCAGGTAACTCCTCTGATCATCAAGTCACAAGGATCCATGTTTTTCTACCATATCCCGAGTTCGAGAGCCGAGAAGGTTTCTCATCAGTGTTACATATTGCCGTCCGCATTGATTTGTGGCTCCTCGTGTATGCTGAGCCCGTTTTCGAGCTGACGATTATGATCTCGGCACCCCTTATCTTTCGAGAAGCTCATTGATCGTCTTAAATTTAGATCCATGCTGTTTTTCTGTAACACGCTCGTTATAGGCTAGATCCGCCTCTACACCCGCACAGCCAATAGAGCATAAGGCTTACGGAGTGGGACGGGAAAGAAAAATGATTGCATCGTACGGCTCGGTCAGCGACCTGTCGTAAGACCTCCGAGATGCTCTATTCCGGTCCTTGTGCTCGGGGGTTTCCTCTGACTAGCTCTGTCGACAGAGCTGTCGAAGAGCGTCAACCTATACTCTTCGGAATTGCCCAAAATATCTGAGGCGAGTTTGGACCTCAATGGTGCTCTAACATTGACTCAGATGTTTTTGCGTGTCGATGAAGAGAGTTGGAATGGCTTTGCGGATGCACCCGTGTTGTGCACTATTCTCGGCAAGGTCGAGCGCTGGTTTTACAAGGGTTGGCTGCGTTAAAAGACAGCCGTTTAGTGCAACGCCCAAATCCAACGTCAGGGTGTGCAGGTCTCGACACATTAGTCTGGTCGGAGATTGAGCGGTTGTCTTCCCATTTTTAGATACAAACTCGTTCTCTAAGGATTCGGCCGTGGTGTCCAGCTCGAATCTGGTCCCTAACTATGGTGAGTGTGACATTTGAGCCTAGTAGCGTGACGAATGTGACATTGGCCAGCCAACGTCCGAGTCATGGGACTTGGTAACCCGTCATTATCGCGTATCTCGTTCAACTTTTCTGAAAGAAACACGTACGAGTTCGCGATACAAGCTCGGCATCAATGCGAACGTACGCGAGGTCTCGGCCATACGCGAGAGGGATAGTTGGAGTGATCCTTTCGAGAACATGGTGCGGATAAGAAGGTTCGGGATGTTCCGGAGCCGGCCAGAGATTGCGAGTCTCCCATTGTCTGCTTACAGTAAAATAGGCCATTCGGCCTGGTTTTTTGCGAAGTAGCCAAGTTGCGTCCCTAGATTCGGACAATTCAAACCCCGCGCTGAGGACCGGCCGTCGTTTCGTGCACATTCATCGCATGTAACATGTTCCTACCCTCATTTCCTCGGCGGCGGCGGCGGTCTTTGGAGGAGTTGGCGGTGATGGCCGCCCACCTGCGGCTAGCTGGAAAAAGCCTACGCGACGCCGAAGAAACTCACATAAATAGGTGCCGCGAAGTGGTTGTGGTCAACAGCACTCATTTGCCACTTGTCTGTCTCATCTCCTTCCAAGTCATGGGCAGCAATTTCCTCTCTTCGCGTGGTATTTCCTTGGCAGCATCGGCTCTCTGTCTTCTCTATTTTCTGCGGAAACGTTGGACGAGAAAGTCTCAGCTTCCTTTCCCTCCAGGCCCGAGTGGTCTCCCTATCGTTGGCAGTATGTATTCTGGCTTTATCAATGACTATCGTCAGCAGATAGCTCATTAAAGATATATAAGACCTTCTAGAATTTCCCCCCAAGCAGTTCTCGCTAACGTTTCTTCGATGGGGAGAGAAATATGGACCCATCACCTGGATTGTTGTTCCTGGGCGAAACTTCCTTATCATCAACAGTTATGAAGCGATTCGCGAATTACTCGATAAACGAGGGAGTAAATATATTGACAGAACTCGGGGTGTAATGATCAATGACCTCATGAGTTAGTCCAGGAAGTCTAGGTGAAGTTCTTATCCGATTGCTGAGGCACCCTTCTTTCTTTCGATAGAAAGTGACTTCACAACTCCCTTCCTGCAGGGAGACGCAATGTGGAGAAGGCACAGGAAGCTCCTGAGACAAGCGCTCTCTCTGCAGACTGTCAAGGAATGTTATTCCGACCTTTTCCTTTCCAAAGCCTCAGTGTATCTTCAAGCCGTTCTTGACAATCCTGAGGATTTCCTTCGCAGCTTAAAGCGGTGGGTGATCCTGTGCTGCAGAGCTTGCTGATAGTGCGACTCATCCTGCTGGTCAATTAGAGTTCTTGGCGAGACAATATCCGAGCTTGCGTATGGAACTTCCAAGCATCATGACGGTACAGACTACGTGGCCAAACATGAAGAGAACTTCGAATATTCTAAGCTTGCTGCAATGGGATACGTCGTGGACCTCTTTCCATTGCGTTCGTCCACGTGATGCTGCAAGCGAAGCCTGGCTGAACTCTGATCGTATTCTCAGTTAGATTCGTCCCGAGCTGGTTCCCCGGGGCGAAGTTTAGGCGGGACGCCCAGAAATGGGGTCGACATTCTGCGGAATTGCGGGAAATGATGATCGAGGGTATTGATCGACGAATGGTGTTTACCTTTCCCACTTTGTCCGGAACCACATAAACTAGACGCTGATGCGTCAACCCATAGGCTACCAAAGAAGGAAGGCCCTGTTACGTCTCTAATTTGCTTGAAGTCCTCCAGAAGCTGGAGTTTGACAAAGGTGACGACATTCGTGAAGATGTGCAGGCGGTGCATGACAGTGGCTTCAGTTTCTATCAAGGTGATTCCAAATCCGTCACTTCCGTTCACTTTTCACTCTAAATCTTCTTCTATCTTACTTTTTAGCTGGTTCAGATACGGTTTGTGCTCCGATGGCATCCAGCCAGTGCTCTAAGTGACGCTTAACCGTATCATCTTGACTGTAGACTGAAATCCTCTTGACAAACTTTTTGCTCGCTATGACTCTCTTCCCAGAGGTCCAAGCCCGTGCACGGGAAGAAGTCGACCAGATATACGGCGAAGGATATCCTCGGGACTTCGAAGGACAGGAGAAGATGCCTTATATCCATGCTACTCTTCTGGAATGCATGAGGTGGAATCCACCGCTTCCGGCAGGTTAGTGAGCCGTCTTAAGTATCGCAGTCCCGTATGGTGCCTAACGTCTCTCTTCACTCTCTCTGTGCTCAAGGTATACCACATGCGTTACGTGAAGACGACATCTACGAAGGTTACTTTATACCCAAGGGGACTAGCGTGATTGCAAACCAATGGTTTGTTTACTTGCATGTGACATTGCTAGTAGTCTGAAGTTCCATTGGCAGGAAAATATCCCGAGATCCAGCGATATACGAAGACCCCTCGACTTTCAACCCAGACCGCTTCATAAACAATCCTGACATCTTGGATCCACGGGAGTTCGCCTTTGGCTTCGGTCGAAGAATATGTCCGGGGAATGATCTTGGATATCAGCTAGTGGGAATCTTCATCGTCTCGGTGTTGTGGGGTTTTGAGTTGCAGAGACCCCAAGGAGAAGGTCCTCTCGACCGGGACGTGGACCGCTTCGACTTGGGATTGGTCAGGTCCGTCTATTCCTCAACGGTATTGCCTCGACTTAGCGGTCTGATGATGCAAATCGTTAGTTATCCATACCCCTTTCGGTGCCACTTCGTTCCTAGGAAAGGATTAGCAAAGGGGGCAGCGTTCTTCTAGTGCTGACGCCGTCCAATGATCGTATCGAAGGATCCGCCCACCGGAGGAGGTCTCGACAGGAGCGAGGCCGTTAGCTACATTATCTCCATGAAATGCTACTGGGTTGTGTGGATTTTTCTCTGGAGTACCATATGTTTGCAGTCCATATGGCAAATGCTTCAGCGGTTTGGCTTCGGTTAGGAAGTTCGGGTGCATGAGCATCTCAGGGGCTTTACGCACCCGAGTTATGGCAGAGCGACGTACATTTCCAGATGGAAAGAGACCCGTGCTTGCAATCCAAGCTATTTCCTGGCCACATCTCTGATACTAGCTCGTGATCTGCTCTGGTGCTTACCTAAGGAGTCCTTTTTGTTTTGTGCGTGCGTAGTGAGATATCATTGGCACCGAGTCGGTCAACCCTCATCATCTTAGTTTGAAATCGAGGAGAGCTGACTTAGTATGGAGTTGTTGGGACGCTCGGTGACTTCGTTACATCCCTCAGGCTACCCCAAGCCAGAGTTTTGGATCTCCGATTTAAACCTTATAAGCCCCAAGCAGTCTATTAATCGGATTCGGCAATCGGGCTATTTGCTAGCCGGACTGCTCTCAACTTGCCACCCCTTCCTCATGCCGACTGACTGACTAACCTTGGGCCTCAAACCCATCGGTGCGCGCAGAGCACCTCCTCGCACCCCTCATCGTCGAAATTGCATCATTCAGTCTAAAAAATTCGCTGACACCGATAGGAAGAGGCCAACTTCGATGGGAGGGGAGCTTGGGTTACTTTGACCAATAATCAGTCTGTATGCATTACCTGTGCTATTATTGAATGAATACAGCAAAGAAGAACATATCCAGGAAAAGCGATAAAACAAGAAAGATGTCTATATACAGTAGTAACAGCAAACGTCATGGGATGCATCTCGTTCAACGATCATGCACTCTACGTCCGTGGTCCGGCATTCGCCTTGGAATCCTTCTTACTTGACTTGGTGGTTCCTTTCTTCTTCTTATCCTTGCTCTTATCCTTCTTCTCCTTCTCCTTCTCTTCTGGAACTTCAACTGACCCATTGACCACAACTTCGGGTTCCGGTGGTGCCACCACTCGAACCGGCTCAGGTTCCGGGAACCTGACTGGCTCCGGGAACGAGACTGATTCTGGGATCGGTTCTGGGTATGGGATTGGGATTGGGTCTGGTTGAACCACTTCTGGCTCTGGGAAGTGGACTGGTTCTGGCTCTGGCTCCGGCATTTCTGGCACGGGATGTGGTTCCGGTTCCCTTTCTATCACCTCATACTCCCTGTCCTCCGCTCTGATTTCCTCCTTTTCCTCTTCTTTGGGCTCCGGAACAAGGTTGATAGGGGTAGGAAGCACGAGCGGCGTGGGGGGCGGAGTGAACCTCGCTTTCGTCCTCGCGCTCCCTGGAGGTAGGAGTGACGGATCCGTTTCCATGACCAAAGGAGGAGCGCCGTATGTCCGTGCGCTACTCAATCCTGACAACGGCGGGGCGGAAACGACGATCGGGCTAGCTGAGGCGGCGCTCCGGGAGGAGGCTCCAGACGTCGTACGGGACCGAGAGTGGTTGGGAGGCAAGGGTGCCAATGTGACGTTTCGAACTATCCTCCCACCTGTCGACGACGATCTCGACATGGCGCTTCGAGGGAAGTCCACGGGAGGCAGGTCTTGACTTGCTGATGCCGCTTTCGGTGTTCCAGGATCTTCATCCTCTTCTCTCGACGACCGGACGTTATCCTGCGTGATCGTCTCCTCGCTTGACCGTGGGGAGGAGACGCCAGGTATGCCGCCTTGTCCGTGTGACCGGTGTCGCAGCGATCGTCCACCGCCATCTACAGCAGATCCGGGCAACCCGCCATTGGTCGAAGCAGACATCGTAACGTGGATGTACGGTTGCATCTTGGCTCCCGCGGCCGTATCTACATGTAGCGCTGGTGGAGGGGACTTCCTCGATATGCTCGTCTTCCTCGCCCGACTGGAGCTCCCCGAATCCACCAAAACCCTCTCATAGTACAACATGAAAGTCCCCGAAATCTCACTCAGCACGGTCTTGAGCCCAACTTCCTCCACTTGATCGTCGCTTATCCTCAACCAACCCCTATTATTCTTCTCCGGCGCCACGTCTGGTTTATTCGGGTCTAGAGGTTCGTAATCCCGTATCCGACCAAGCATCGTGCAAGTACTACACGTGCAGTCTAGCGAGTGGGCTATACGGGGGTGGCCCAATTGGGCAACCTGACGCGATCGATGACCGTTGGATGAAGGACGAGGTTTTCGTCGGTAGGTGACGAAATGACCGAAACCATGGGAGCCGTAGTGACATACGATAGCCGCTAAGCGGTAGAGGATGGGCGTGACGGATGTGCGTGGTGAGGAAGTCTTGGCGGAGCCGTTGGGGTGGGAGGAGATCGGTGACGAGGGAGTCGTGGACAGTGCGCCGGAGGTCGTGAAAGGCGTGAGGTCGAGGATTTCGGGGAACATGACGGCGCATGAATTTTTGGAGGCGTGGCCGTAGCCGTAGTACGCGGAACGGTTGAGATGAAGGACCAACACAGGGGGCGGCTATTTTGACCATCACACGAACGCGTCAGCTGATAAGGTCAAAACACACTCGTTCATTTGCACTTCCACTCACTCGAGCAATCATCGCTTGCTTGGTCGAGCAAGAGCTGGTGACCCTCTTAAGCTCGACTCCAGGTACGTCCTGCTCGATACGGTTGTTATCGAGGAGGTCCTGAACCGCTTGCTGGAGAGCCCTGGCCCGGTCCGCTTTTCTTTGCCTGCTCTGAGAGCTCTTTTTCGCTGCAGCATGCGCTGCTAAGTGGTCCGCCTCTTCTTTTAGTGCGCTCAGGGTCGCAAGCATAGAACATTTGCGGCAGACGCAGTCGTCCAACGTCTCCATTCGAGTGTATTCCGCGAGGCAGTCTTCCAGCTTGCATTGAGACTACAGGAACGCAAGATCAGATCATCGATGGGTTTGGGTTAGCGGAGAAAGGACAGAGAGCGAATAGGTGCCGACTCACGGCACGAGGGATAGGCAAGGTCACGTTGTCGAACGAGAAGTGCATGACGGCCTCAGTATAGCCGCATTGTACGCAACTGCGACGGTTCGCGGTAAGACCTTCGAATACGTTCTTGGACCCGACGTCTTTTCGAGGGTGGTCGGCGTCGTCGCGGTGAACTTCTGCGAGGCCATGGTCCCTGGCCACTTCCGTGTCCACGTCTGCGGCCTCCTCTTGCAAGCACGACGAGACCAGCTGGAAAAGCTCTTGAGCATCTTGATGTTCTCTAGACGAGAATAGACGAGACCGAGACCGGTTGCCCTTTGGATCCGGACGGGAGAGTGCGTCGATAATGTCTTCTGGACGGAATGCTTTCTGTCTGTGGTGCGGCGTGTTCAGGCCTTGGGTGTATCACGTCAGCTTAACGGGAAAAAATTGACGGGATATTAAGAGCCTACTGACTGTTCAAAGTATCGCGTAAAGCATCAATAACAGGTGTAGGGACGTCCCATTCTTCAGCCTTTGAGCGGGAAGATTCTATTTGGGGCTGTAGATAGGATAACGACGCTAGAGCCTGAACAAAGAACAATGCACAACGCAGTCAGCACTTCCGCGACACTGGCCCAGAGATGAGAAAGAGAGACCTGCAGAGTCGAATTCAAGAAGCAATAAGTTCCGGAGATATTGACCAGCCCTGGGTAATACACGTCGTCGATGTGCGTTGCACTTGAGGAGCCTTCGCCCCCACTTCCGCCAGTCGTCTCGCCACGTTGTCGCAGCTGCTCCGCTCTCGTCCTGGGCGCTCCCGACGAGGGTGACTTCCGGCGTGAGCGTCTGTAGGATGAGGACGACGATTCCGGCGGTGGTGAATTCCAGATGTAACCGAGTAGAGATTCGAACATGGGTGCTCCAATCAACAGTATCACGGTGCAGGCGAGGATTGCTAAGGTAAGGTACTGCGGGTTGATGTTGAGGTCGTGCAGTAGAGATTGGAGACCGTTGGATTTGGTTGACCTCATCTGGTGTCGTTCATGCTCCCCCTGGGTAGCGGCGGCTTGGAAAGAAAGAAGGTGGGTCGTGGCGGAGTTTCTTTCCAAATAGTCGAATTGATTACGGGACCAAATGTTGGCTTCTCCCTAACACAGTCGTCACCTGCAACGGCCCGACCTTCCTCATTCTCAACGACGCCACATCTGCCTCTAGTTCGACGTAGAACGACGAGAGGGATCCAAAAGGACCACAAAGGAACCGAGGGAGTTGGTGTATCGCACTTGACCTCGGACACACATCCCAACATTTACTCCTAGACTGGTGGACACCTAGCCCAAGTTGATCCCTTTGCAGCGCTCAGGGATCAAGTACACCATCCTTTACAGCAACGCCATCCGCGGCATAGCACTACCGCAGAGGGAATTGTTTATCTGTAACGACTATCCGTGGAGGCCATTCGAGGTTACTGCGCTCAGTCGACACAGCCTTCAGACCATCGCCATCATCTCGGGCACTCCACCGGGGGACTACGGACGGCCAAGCGAAGAATTCCTTTTAAACGAGTGGGAGGTATGTAACCTCTGCAACTTTCTTCCATCGTCCTCTCCAACACTAATCTCGCCCCCATCCCACCGCGGATTCCACTAATACCCACCGGCTCGGCATCTCCGTACAGACCAAAACAGGCAACAACCATCTTTCGTCCGCGCATTTTTCGCTCAACCTCAAGAACTCGTTCGCATAATTATTAGCCGAAAATGTGTTGGCGGCCAGCAACAGGTCGGTACTCTAATTTGGGCGAAACGCCGAGAACGGCACACCTGATCAGGGTCCCTTTGGCGATCGCTAGGTGGCTTTCTAACAACTCTAACTGCCACGATTCTCCTCGTGGTGGTATCTTTCAACGTGCCATATTTCAAGACCATCTACTTCCTTCGGGCCACGTACAACTCTAGCGGGCAATCAGGGTACATCACACTCGGCACACTGGGGTACTGCTTGAGCGTTAATGGCAACGAAAGCTGTACCAAGCCGTCCATTGGCTATGAATTCAGTGAGTTCCACGTGCTTCCTCGGTCGAAGGCCAAACTGTTGACGCCTCGCTTGCCAGACCCAAACACGCTCCTTGGAAATGATACCAGACTCCAAATCCCCTCAGTAGTCGCCAAATGGCTCACCTACGCGCTCTTCCTTCACGTTATCGCCCTGGCCCTCGCGGGTGTCTCAGCCATCTTCGGCCTTCTCGCCCACATCCGAGAATTCTCCATGTCTTGCTTCTCCTCCTGCATTTCTGGAGCGGCAGCTGCGATCTGTCTCATCGCCTTCATCTTCGACCTGGTCCTTTTCTTCGTCGCCAAAGCTCGGATCAACTCTATCGACGGGGCGTCGGCAATGGTGGGCAATGCGGTCTGGCTCACGTTGGCGGCATGGGTCCTGCTCTTCATCAGCGGATGCGCTTTCGGCATTGGGCGCTGCTGCATCTCTAGGAGGCCCAGAGAACCGAAAGCAAGCAAGGCCAGTGCCTACGCACCCAACAGCAACGGCAACGCAACTCTCCCCCCAGACCCAAATGCCTCCTACGCAGAGCAAATGCGGATGGATGCCATCAAGGCGGAGGTGGATAGGAAGGCCCGGCAGAAGGCTGGAACGACCCATGAAGTCGGCCTGCCGGCGTTCGAAGAGTACGAAACCAGACCGTTGACGGCAGACGATGATGCAAGCGCTCATAGCCCGTATAGGGATCAACCCTCACCGGCGAACGGCAACAGATATGGGGCGGCTGGAGCAGCTACGGGATACGTTCATTCATCGCAATTGCACCCTCCAGCAAGGCGACAAGCTAGCGCCGCTTCGACCGCAACACATAACAACGGCGCAAGGAGTCCACCACCTCAGGGATATGGCAATAGTCAGGGACATAGTGCACGACGACGACCAACTGATCCCAGCGCAACGTACCCGTCAAACACAACGTACCCACCACAGCAGAACGCGTCCACAGCGGCCTACACTCCAGCAAGGGACTCGTCACTTGCAGAAAGGGACATTTACGCCAACGCGGGCCTTAGTACCCCGGCTCCGACTACAGCCGCTGCTGTTGGCGTTGGTGCCGCCGCCGCCGCTTCACGGAATGATTATTTGCGACCAGACGCCGGCCAACATGGGAGAGGGGATTCATATGGCCACCACTCGCAGGCTAGCTCTTGTAAGCGATCTGAAATTTTAGAGCTCGAGTGGCTTTCTCACCATTCCTTCGTTCCAGATCATTCGGCTTACTCGCATCAACAATATGGTTCCCACTATCAAGAACCTACCGCCGCCACTCAGTATAATTACGGCGCGTCCAATCAACCATACGACCAATCCAATGCATATGGCCAAACCCAATATAATCAGAATAGCCGTTCGCCGCCATTACCCGGTGGATATCCAGGAGGACACAGTCAATACCCGTCGCAACAGTCTACCTACCCGCCGCAGCAGTCCGCCTACCCATCACAGAACTATCCTCAACAACAGTCCTACACCCGGCAGGCTTCTCAAAACGCCTATGATCCCTACAGTGATCAATACAATTACCCGGCACCTTCCACTACTGATCAATACAATTACCCGGCGCCTTCCACAACTCCGGGGGCATACCCACCTCAACAGTCGTACACGCCGCAACCACAAGCTCCCTATTCCCCACAACATCAGTCTAGCTATCCGATTCCATCTCAACCGCTGGTCGGAGGCAACAACATTCAGCAGGATTTGAACTTCCCTGGTGTGGTAGCTCCGGCTCACCAACCTCAGCCCACCGCCTACGCGTCCTCACCGGAGCCAATTAACACTCATTTACCATACAGCTCTCCAGCGGCTGGACCTCCGGCTAGTGGATGGCCACCGAGCCCCGCTCGTGGTCCTCGATCACCTAACTCACCGACACGGTTGGCTGCATGGCAAGAGGAAGCGGAACCGTCGACGGTTGGCCCCTCCACTGGTAGACAAAATTTACCAGAAGATGCTCCTCCGGATTATGAGACGTCAACAGTTGGAAGTAGGAACGCCGGGTACCAAAACGAGAAGCAAACGTATAGACCATAATATTCGCCAATCTGTACGGCTCCTTCCAATCGATCGCATATGCAAGCACATTTATTGTTCGCTTTCGCCCGTTTCCTTATACATCTCCTTGTGTTCCGTTTCTTTCCTTCACCTCCCCACACGAACTTGTTTGATTCGGACTGCTTGTACTATTTAGTCTTTTTTTTCTGTTTTCCTTCTCGAATGACGTAACGATTACAGGAAAGTGTGAAAAATGCAGAGTATCGTCAAACGTATTCGTACTCTTTTCGTTGGTGGGCCGGGGCTGCAGGACTTTCGTATGCTTTCGGTTTTCTGGAAGCCAGTGGCTCAGTCCAAGGCTCTGGAGGTACGTCTTAAATTGAAGAGCTCACTTTTCTCCTGCGGCTAAGGACGGGAAGGACCGGAACATCTCTGGATGTTGCGGTAATGGGGTTTCCCTGATTAGAGAACAGACTCGTGTCAGCCAGTAATTCTAACAAAGCCGAAAGACATCATTACTAACCTGAAGTACGGGTGTGTCAAGGCCTCTTCGGCGGTGATCCGTTGCTCTGGGTCGTATGTCAAGAGGCTGGAAAGCAAGTCCAACCCGGCTTCCGACACATGAGGAAATTTGTTGCGCAGAGTCGGGAGCCTAAAGTGCATAATGATCTAAGCAGGTGCCGCCGCAATGTGGAAGCGCTTCCACTAACCTTTGACTTGCAATGTTCAATGTCTTGACTAGAGGGAGCTTGGAAAAGCCCGGCCAAATTTCCTCAGTCGGTGTTCCCAGCAACTTGAAAATCTACAAAGATGAGCCAAGGTATCAGCAAGTAGGAACATGCAGTGGAATAAGAGTGCAACATACGAGAGACAGCATGTCGATTTCACTCTTGGCTTGGAAGAGGGGCTCGTTTAAGAGTAATTCGCCAAAGACGCAGCCAACAGACCAGATGTCCACAGCGGTTGAATAGACGGTCTCGCCCAACAAAAGTTCCGGAGCTCTAGGGAAAATGTCATGTGTGAGTAGGTGCGGATTGTATTAGTCGCAAGTTACGACAAGCGGAAGAATCAACACACGCCTGTACCAGAGCGTCACGACAAGTTGAGTCATGTCTCCTAATGGATCGCCAAATTTACGAGCCAGACCGAAGTCGGCAACTTTGATTTGCCCGCGGTTGTTCATAAGAAGATTACTGGTTTTCAAGTCGCGGTGTAGAACCCAATTCGCGTGGCAATGTGCAACCGCTGAGAGAAGTTGATGCAAGAGGGTCTTTATTTCAGAGGTAAGGAATGGCGATGGCATGACGGTGAGAAGAGTCTTAAGGTCATGCTCGATGAAGTCCATTACAATGAAGACTCTGGGGCTCGAATATGTTCAGACCAGGTGTGCGATTTTTGAAGGGGAACTCACTGTGTCAACGTGTCTCCAACCACAATCTCCCGAATGCCAACCACATTTTCGTGCTTGCAGACCATCAACGCCATGATCTCTCGGAGGCTGGTGATAGGAAAGCCGTGTTTTTCTTCATCTAGCTTCAACTTTTTTAGAGCGACAATGTCTCCTGTTTCAACATCTTGGGCACGAAAAACGACGCCGTACGAGCCTTCTTCGATGTGGTTCAAGCGTTTGTATGCGTATACCGAGCGACAGGAGCTTATTGTTGGATAGTGACTACGCGGAGGTGCAAAGCGCGAGTAGCTGGGAGGAAGAGCGTTTGCCCGTTGCGCGGGTCCACGAGGCCGTGAGTGGTCTGCTCGCGATGGAGTTTGGGTGGGGGGAAGGTCGGCTTCGGACTCCGAGATTGACATTTCCTCTTCCTTGTCTGCGTCTTCGTTCGATGAAGGTGCCCTTGCCCGCTTCGCTTTGCTGCCTTTAGGTCTTTTCGGGATCACCCGAATCTCAGCACTGGATTCCATGTCGTCGTCGGTGACGTCCTGCCGCGCACGCTTTCTCTGGCCAGCTTTCAAAGAAGTACTTTAGTTACTCGAATGATCAAGCGCAGGTCATTGTGACTTACATTGATCCCCCTCGTCCATCTCGGTTGCTTGTTGGGGTCGAGGTCGGTGGTGGTTCGCTTCCCAGCACTTGTTTGTCCTTGAGCTTCACACGACACGGATACGGCCTTTCAAGGAGTGCCTGAATTTGGACCTCCCAATCCACACTGTTACCCTCTACCTCCGCTCCAATGGATGACCACGAAAATGGGCTTCAGACTTGTGAAGAGATCTTGGAAGAACTCGGACTCGCAAGAATTCCTTCTCAAGAAGTTTTGCTTCAGGAAATCGAGAGAGAGATCCTCTACCCCAAGGATATTATTCCAGAACATTGGCTCTCTCAGTACAAGCTGTATGTCTCCCTAAAACTCTTGGTTAGCGGAATAATCTGAGGCTGTTTGTCTTTTTTTCAGTCATTGGGACCATGAATTATCGATATCATCCTTGTTAACCTTAGAGCCCTCCCCTCCGTCCACAGTCCTAACCTTCCAGAGGTCTGGATTAAACGGACGAATTGTTGGGTACTCTGAGGTGCGTACCATTCTATGCATACTGGTCATCTGACAGAGACTGCCTTAGCTCAGACCAACACAAATCGAGTCATCGCAACCGGTTTGACTTCAACTTCACTAAGTCGCGCTCCTGCGCCCTCATCAACGTTTGTGAGAGGGAAATCTGGATATATGCCGTTTCTTCCTGGTGGCTTGGAAGATGCAGTAGTTGGTGCCGAAGAAGGAGAGGAAGGATCAGAAAGGCAGAAAGGTGTGTGAGCCCCGCCGTGCCACCACTCAACCTTGTTTCATTCCCATGCGCTCTTAGGGCTCAGAACCATACCTCCGGGATTCTCCAGAGGGCTTAGAATACTCGGGGAAGAAGAGGATGGAGTCAATAATGACGAGTTGCTGCAGATGGAACCTGAAGTAGCTGCCGTACCGACAGTGGTAGAGGTAAGTGTTCGCCTTGTATCTACAATTAGTCATGACTCAAACATTTGGATACATAAAGGCTGCTGAACCTAGCTTCAACGATCCTGCCGAGTTGCCGATCGCTGCTGGGGACGAGTTTGCTTTGGACAGTTTGTTACCAGCCGACGTAAAGTCTCAACTCAGCTTATTATCACACCCGATCTAACCAGAATTTCCAGCGTGCCTTCCTTTACCCTGAAAACTCCAGGAAACCGCCACGGAAACCACCCGTGACCAAAAGAGAGTGGGCCCACGTTGTTGATATTGACAAACCACTGAAGAACTTCCACGAGCTAGTACCAGACATGGCTCATAAGGTAGGCCTTTCCTGAAGTTGTGCTTTGGGATCGCGATTAACACCAGGCTTGCCACTCAGTACCCGTTCGAACTTGATAACTTCCAAAAAGAGGCTGTGTACCATCTTGAGATGGGCGACAGCGTGTTCGTTGCTGCACATACCAGCGCCGGAAAGACCGTGGTTGCCGAGTATGCCATTGCGCTAGCAGCCAAACATATGACCCGGTAGGCGGCTATTTCAGAGTACCGCTTTGAAAAATGTATCGATTCTCTTCCCTAGGGCCATCTATACTTCCCCTATCAAAGCGCTCTCCAACCAGAAGTTCAGAGATTTCAAACAGACATTCGACCCAGCTACAGTTGGTATCCTTACCGGTGACGTTCAAATCAACCCAGAAGGTAGCTGCTTGATCATGACGACAGAGATTTTGCGGTCGATGCTATACAAAGGAGCCGATCTCATTCGCGACGTGGAATTTGTTATCTTTGACGAAGTTCACTACGTTAACGACCTTGAGGCGAGTAAGGGAACCGAAATCACGCGATCTGGGTCTGATTGCGTGGTCTTTCTCAGAGAGGTGTCGTGTGGGAGGAAGTTATCATCATGCTTCCAGACCACATCAGCATCATTTTACTGTCTGCCACAGTTCCTAATACGAAGGAGTTTGCGGATTGGGTCGGGTGAGCATGACCCTAGTATGTGGTTAACTCCGAAATATTAACCACTTCTGTGCTCCAGTCGTACCAAGAAAAAGGATATCTATGTTATTAGCACCCCAAAGCGACCGGTCCCTTTGGAGCATTACCTTTGGGCTGGGCGAGAGATGTTCAAGATTGTTGATGCCAAAGGAAATTTCCTTAGTATAGGGTATGTACTGCTCTCCATAAAACTGCTATGGGTTCTTAGGGGCTCTTGGTAGGTACAAAGATGCGGGGGAGGCATTAAAGCGAAAGCAGGACAAAGAAAGAGAAGCAGCCGGTCTAGCTCCCGTCCAAAGAGTGGGTGCTCGTGGCGCAGCGCCTCAAAGAGGTGGAGGTGGACAACGCGGTGCTCCCTCAGGACGAGGAGGCCGGGGTGCTCCACCACCACAGCGTGGCAGGGGTGGAGGCGGTTTTGGATCATCAGGGCCGCGAAGCTTCCAGCAGCAAGATCGGAATCTCTATGTTCATCTCGTAGGCCATTTGAAGAAACAGCAGCTCCTTCCTGTTGTCATCTTCACGTTCTCAAAGAAGCGATGCGAGGAGTACGCAGCTACCTTGGTCAACCTCGATTTGGCAAACGCCTCAGACAAGAGCGAAGTCCATGTTACTATTGAGAAGGCACTAGGTAGACTCAAAGGTGCTGGTCGCAGTGGAATTTGCATTCTATCAGTAGCTGACAGCCTTGCGCCCGTCCCGCCCAGGCTCGGACAAGAAGCTCCCCCAAATTGCACGGATGACTGACCTCCTGAAGCGTGGTATTGGGGTCCACCATGGCGGGCTGTTGCCGATTGTAAAAGAGGTCACACTTTGATCCCCAGCTTCAGTTTTCGATCCACTCACACCTTGCCCGTAGGTTGTCGAACTTCTGTTCTCGCGTGGTTTAGTCAAGGTGCTCTTTGCGACGGAGACATTCGCCATGGTAAGCAGCCCTGCCCAAATGCCCCTTCAGTAGCTCAGTCATATTCTCACAGGGAGTCAACATGCCAGCTCGCTGCGTTGTGTTCTCGAACGTCAGGAAACACGATGGCCGTGGCTTTCGTGACCTCCTTCCCGGCGAGTATACCCAAATGTCAGGGCGAGCAGGAAGACGTGGGTTGGATGATACGGGAGTTGTCATCATCGTTTCAGGAGACGAGCCGCCAGATGTAAGCAACTTCGAGTTCTTGGGCTTGTTCACCCATTCCTAAAGTCTTTCTCTACGCGTATAGACCTCAACGCTCAATAAGATGATGCTCGGTCCGTCCACGAAACTCACTTCCCAGTTCCGTCTCACATACAACATGATCTTGAATCTTCTACGGGTCGAGGCCCTTCGGGTGGAAGAGATGATTAAGAGGTCTTTCTCTGAAAATGCCTCTCAGCGCCTTCTGCCCGATCAGCAAAAGGAGGTGGTTAAAGTCAGTGCGTTACTATTCCTGTCCTGCCCTCTCGTTGACCCAGTCCGCAGGCGGAGAAGGAATTCAAGAAGCTTCCTAAGCTGCAATGCGAAATTTGCAACAACGACATCGAGCTGCTCTACGAGATATCCGCCGAGGTGGTGGAACGGAATCAGAAAATTATCTCTCTGGCGTTGGCAAACTCTCAAGGCAGTAAGATGTTTGGGCCAGGTCGTGTGGTTATTCTTCGAGACTTCGTAAGCACGGTCCGCATTCGAAGACAGCCAAGGGGTGCTAATAAAATGCTGTCAGCGCTATCAAAATAGGCTTGCCATGCTAGTCCAGCCTCCCCCCACGAGTGCCCCATCTAAATCCGGTTTAGATCGCACGTATGTGATGCTCGTCAGTGTTGACGTACAGGAGAAGGGAAAGCATTTAAGTAAGTGCCTCTTCAACTCTGGCGACATAGCTTCTTCATTTACCTTAGTTGTGAAAGATAAATCGAATGGAGAACTGCCGCCACGGTGGCCGATCCTACCGGAAACTCTGCTTGTGGAAAGCTCGACGTACGAGCTAGCGTATGTGACGCTATCGGGCGTTGCACTTGTCACCGACGTAGTTCTAAAGGTAGGGTAGCTTCTCAGTTTCTGGTTTGACTCGGTGTTCTGAACTCGCCTAGCCCGACATGGCAGAGATTACTCGACACCGTATTTCGCACATGGAAAATGTAGCACAGAATTTGCAGGGCTTGGCGCACGCTTGGGTATCAAAAGGATCAATACCCGAGGTTGACTGGAGCAAGGTCAAGACTCTTGAATTCCAGGAAACCCTTAAAAGCAGGCAATCATTTGCAGCTCGTTTGGAAGGCAAAATATGTGTCTCTTGTCCTGACTTTGATGAACACGTACGTTTCTTTACCAACCCCTTGCCTTGTTTTGCTCAACTTTCGTTGCAGTACAATGTCATTCATGCGAAGCAGGATCTACTGCAGCGCATAGCATATCTCAAGATGGCCATTTCCGATCAAAATTTGGAGCTCTTACCAGACTACGAGCAGCGAATAGCCGTGTTGAAAGACTTGAGACACATCGACGAGAACCAGACCGTGCGGTTGAAAGGTCGAGTGGCATGCGAAGTACGTCCGTTCCCTCATCTACCTCAAAGTCCTCCTTAACCTTAAGAATCATCTAGATCAATTCCAGTGACGAGCTTATTCTTACGGAGCTCATTCTCGAAAATACCTTGGCGTCGTACGAGCCTGAGGAGGTTGTTGCTCTGCTTTCAGGATTTGTGTTCCAAGAGAAGACCGAAGTAGAGCCAGTTCTGCCTCCTAAACTCGAAGAGGGGCGTGACGTTATATTGGGCATCGCCGATCGAGTTGGGAGAGTCCAAGATTTACACAAGGTAGCCGTCCCTGATTCGAAATCCAAATTGAAGTTCGGTCTCGCCGAAGCCGTCTATGAGTGGGCCAAAGGCATGGTAAGTATGAAGCTACAAGTCATATTGGCCCTGAGACTTACCGTATGGATTAGCCTTTCGAGCAAATTACCGGTTTAACTGATGTGGCAGAAGGGACCATAGTCCGGGTCATCACCCGCTTGGACGAAACCTGCCGTGAAGTGCGTGATGCTGCCAGAGTGATTGGGGATACCGATTTGTTTAAGAAGATGGAAGAGGCTCAAACGAAGATCAAAAGGGATAGTGAGTCCAAGGGCGCCTTCCTGTCGAATGTCACCCCTAACGTATCCGATCTCAGTTGTGTTCGCAGCATCCTTGTACTTCTAGCTTTTACCGACTAGAGGTCGCGGTAATGTTCCGCTTACAATAGTATATACGTTATCATGAGCGTTGTGCCATAATCTCCGACTGGGAGACAATCCTCAATGTATTCTAGGAAAGCTTTCGACAGTGCCCACTGTGTTCTAAACATAATTGACCTCTCTTTAGGCTCACTCTCATAGGCAATTTTTCTCGAGAGCGAGTCTATCAGCTCCTACGACCTTGAGCGAAGTGCCCTCTCTAAGACCTAGAGTGACACCATCGGAAAGTGTCGACGTTCGTCGTCGGCCGCTATCGCGTGGCTGACAGAAGTTCCTCCACTCCCTTTGCGGGATTCTGCTATCTAGGGTAATTTTGTCCAGTAATACAAACGGCAGCCACCTTCTCAGTCGCGACCCCACCTGCACGGGATCGTCGCGGCGCTAGGGCCAGCCCCCGATGATACATGAAAGTGCAGCATAAGGGAGGGAGTGTAGTTGCCGCTGGCCAATGGCCATTACGCGTCCGCTCACTTTTCTTTTCGCTCTTATGTCCCATGTCCCATCTCTCTTTTTCTCATTGGCAACATCCTTCACTTCGCTTTACTCGTTTTATAGCTTCATCTCTTCTATCCCCACACACCCGACTGACTTCGGTATTTCTCTGTTGCTCATAAGCTTATTTTCGCATCCTCAGGATCACCGATTTGTTCTCGCCCTCGACCCGCTTCACTGGCATAATCCGCTGTTACTCCTTCTTTCTGGTACTTAAGACTCACTTGTATGTTCTCATCCACTTGTTCTGGTGAAGGGCTTGGTTGGTCCCTTCGTTAATCAGCGAGAGATCTTTGGAGCTTGAGCTCGCCCGACCCCCTAAACCCTCGCGCTCAGATCCAACCGTGGAGTCCACAATCGGGCCGTTAGAAGAAGAAATTGTTCTTGTAGGTACAAGTATGTAGTGTATTGAACTGAAGACATTTGATTTCACCATGAACGTTTGGGCGCGGGACGAAGGGGCACAACAATCATGAAACATTCGCCTGTGCGCGCGTTTCGAGTTCCAGTTTTGCCGTGCTTTAATTACCTTTAGCCATCACCACTCTAGGCTCGAGCGTGCATGGGTGTTATCATTTCTTGTGCTCGCTATCAATAAAAGAAAAAGAATTGGGACAACCAAACATGTGTGTCATCACTACACCCGCATCGGGACAGCAGTACCTTAGGCCACTTCCAAGTCAGTCTCCTCTCCTCTTAAGTGCATGCTGGTGGACTAGAGTGATCCAGAGACGGAAGCCGAACGTGAACGATGCTTCGTCAGCCGGGGAAGTCAAACCAGGGGCTAAGGGGTGGGAAATCATGTGACGAAGCGCGTCCACCCACTCGCACCCTCCTCCTACTACGTCGAATTGGTGACGAACTTCAAGCACTCATTATAACCAACAATGCCAGTTCCCGATGCACACTACAGAGTTGCTCTAGGAGAAT
>WSUI01000631.1:3873-18376 GCA_019633595.1 Tulasnella sp. UAMH 9824
CCCCCCCCCTTTTTTCCAAATACTTCCTCTCAATTATGAAACAATGTGGCATCATCGGGATAATTCTATACAGCAACCCCTCCTCCGCGAGCAACCCACGACACCCCCATCGGAAATGAGCTGAGCTCAGCAACCCAAAGTGTGTCAGGGTCCCCACCTCTAGAGTCGTCACATCAGGCGATGTGACCCCGCCATCGCCGTTAGGGACGGTAGCAATCCCCACCAACACGCCGTCGCCGTTAGAGACAGCGGCCGAGGGGTCTGGGTGGACACTGACTTGGCTGAGATCACTAACTCAGTGGTCCAAATATACATCTCCGAGAATTTTATATGTACTCAATGTTACGGTTATGTAATACGGTACTATTTGACGAGCGCACCGTAGAGCGCTAAATAATGGCTTTACAAAAAAACCGAACGGTGCTCACATGCGTAGATCCCATCCAAATGAGCTATATATTACTATGCTCAATATTTCCGGTGGGCAAGTATTCACTCTGACTCTTCGCCGCCGTCTTCAACGGTGACGACGCGGCACTCGGCCGCCAGCGTCCCTGATGGCAATGGCGGGGTCACATAGCGTGATGTGACGACTCTAGAGGTGGGAACCCTGGCACCCTTTGGGTTGCTGAGCTCAGCTCATTTCCGATGGGAGTGTCGTGGGTTGCTCGCGGAGGAGAGGTTGCTGTATAGAATCATCCGCATCATCGTCTGGCCGACTCAAGTCATTTAGAAGCCGAAGTATGCCGCACCGGCGAACCCTTCGGTTCCGTAAATGGTACCTGTGGGGTCGCAGCAAGGCGAGACAATGAGGCGCCTTTGACAAATCACTTGACGCTGCAGACTTTGCCACGTCAACAAGCTTAAGTCCTTGAAGGCTGCACCCGCCGCAAATACTGCTACGAAAGACATGGAACCCCAAACTTTCCAATCTAGCTCTATAGTTGCAATGGACGACGAATCACTTGAAATGGAGTTGAATAAATACATCACGCTTGATGGCCAGGTGGGTGGCGCCTCAAATCGTGAGGAAGATTACCGAAGCTCACAGTTGTGTAGATTGCCCCAGAAATAGTCAGTGGAATACACTCTCCAAGCCTTCATCTACGGTTGGAATCAGTCAAGAAGGTCGGCCAGTTGTTGCGATCCAAAACGCGGTCGGCGGATGCCACAGTGCGATCCGTTGTCGACTCGGGCCTTCTTCCGAACATCATCGACATATTATCCTCGTCCGACCCTGCCTTAGTCTCGGAAGCAAGTTGGATTATATTGAATGTCACCCTCGGGACGTCCCAACAAACTTCCGCTGCCGTCTCTGAAGGTGCAATCCCGCAGCTCCTTCAAGTTGCTGCTTCAGCTTCCAACGTAGAAGACGTCAGACACAACGCTTTATTATCGTTAGGAAATATCGCAGGAGACTCGGATGCATTGCGGGATGTGTTCCTGGAAAAGCGCGCATTCAGACCTGCATTAGACATTCTGGCGGACCCGTCAAAATTTTCTCCCAAAACAGTAAAAACCGCAGCTTGGATTATGGAGACCTGTACAGCTCCAGGTGCGAGATGGCGGCACTATGACGTCTCGACAGTAAGCATGTCCGATCGGCTGAGGCCAAAAAACGGTTCTGACCAGATTGTTTTGCCGCAGTTTAACGAGGCTATCCCGATACTGTGCGAGTTCATTCAACAAAGGCACAAGTCCAAGCCACTCGCAGCCGTCGTTAAAGCCATTCGCCGAATTTGCTCCAGTCAAAAGGCAGCCAACATGATCTTCGAAGCTGGAGCTTGCCCCCGTCTTGTCCACTTTTGCGCATCCAAAAACGATGGTCTACGGGAGGACGCGTTGAACGTTGTATCTCGGTTCGCTTTTGAAGAAGGGAGACTACTGCAATCGATCTTTGATAATGGTGTTCTGCAAGCTCTTCACACCTGCATTACCGACCGTGTCGAAAGCCGACAGCTGGCCTGCTTCGTCGCGTCAAACATCGCCATGGCCGCGCCACCCCAAGCTGAACCCCTCGTCGAATCCTCGATCTTACCCCTTCTCATTGAAATGGTCGCCGATGAGGAGGAGGAAGCCGGGGTCCGCCGTGAAGCGGCAACAGTCCTCCAGCACCTTGTAAGAAGAGGCGAGAAAACTCACGACTACTACAGTTCACTCGTTGAAGCCGATTGCGTCGAGGCCTGCTCCGCAGCGTTACAGTCACAGGACGGGCCAACGGTCGAAAAGGCCGTTCGCATAATCGCGTATCTCATTGATACGCCGTGGAGTGGGGCGGACGACGCCATAGAACGGTTAGAAGATTCGGCTGGGGTGAATTTGTTGCGCCGAGTCTGGTTGGAATGGAAAGGGCCCAGAGTGAACTCGTCGGTCACAGCACATGCATTATTGAGAGCCTACTTTCCAGAAGCTTCGAAGCACCCTAGAGTGTAGAGGCAGTTTTCAATAGAAATTGTTCACGTCAACTAACCCGAAATACCCTCCATAGAGGACTCTGGAAGAGTTAAAAAAGGGTGTTTCTCTGAAGTCATGTGTGAGCTCTAGCGCTGTCATCAAGCGGCTGGGAAGTTCAGTCGTTGCCGGAGGTCTGTTGAACGACCGACGTACATGTCCTGAATCTGTAGTAGTGACATGAACAGTCTGGATAATTGGATTGAATCTCGTGCCTTTTTCAATGGTACAAGGTCATACTACTCTATCACACCTGCTCCAAGAAAAGTTCCTAAAGCCAATGTCTGTCAATCGATGTCCGTGACACCCGCAAACGGACGTACCAAGTCAATCTCTCCCTTTTTGGACCCTGGTCCAGACCATATGAGACTTTGGCACTCAGAGTGAGATAAAGGAACCAGGTTCGATTGATTTCCTCAGGTCAGTGGGTGCCGTCGTGGCGTAGGTCTAGAAGGGTGCGGGTGCACAGACCTTGGCCGTTTGCTCCGAACAGAGGTCTTAGCCCCTTGCCATTTGCAGTAGTGAATACTTTCCATGTGTTTGAGAGCGGTCCGACATACTTTTGTCCGGGAGTTCCACTCCCAGAATTCGAAATGACGCCGCATAGGGCCATCCAGCTGTGTGGGATGGTTACCAAAAGTACACGAATTTCCCAGAAGCCGCGAAGAAGTAGAGGTAGTTATCAGTTAGAAACAATTCAAATCGACCAACCCGAGCTCAGCATTGCCTTGCCACAATTCCGAATCGCAGCGGAGATCCAATGCTCGTACGCGAGATATCTTCGTGGATGCGGTGGGGTAGACGAGTGACGAACTCGTAAAGCGAACCGGAAGGTGGTTTGTGGCGTCACCAAAAACCCTACTTTCCCGACTGTTCTAAGTGTAGATTGGATAATAAGCATAGATAGCTGTATATTTCAAGTTGCACCGACGAGATGGTACGATATATTATCTAGCCAAGCCAGGATCACATCTGACCTACGTGAAGAGTCAACGGCAACGTTTGAGATAGCCATGACGGCGCGTGATGAAGAAATTTTCAATTTCGTTTGGGCTGGTCCCTGGCGGGACCCTAACTAGGGTCTCGCTGACATAGCCGAGGTACTTGACTGGGAAGGCTTTATCATGTCCGAATACTTTCCGCCCATCGCGAAACAATTGCAAATGGGACACGTCCGCTCGAGTCATGCGGAAGCTAAAGTATGCCGCACCGTAGAACCCTTGGTTTGCTTAAATAGTCGCTCTGGGGTCGCAGCAAGGCCAAACAACGAGCCGCTCTTGGCACCAGACATTGCCACGTCAACGACTTTCATTCCGTCACGACTGCACCCCCCGCAAATATTGCTACAAAGGGCATAGGGGCGTCAGCATTCCAATCGAGCTCTATAATGGACGGAGATTCACATGAAAAGAAGTTGGACAAATACATCACGCTTGATGGTCAGGTAGGTGCAGCCTCGAATTCTTATGAAGATTACCAAAGCTCACAACTAGGTAGCTTGCTTCAGATATAGTGGATGGAATCCACTCCAAAAGCCTTCATCTACAACTGGAATCAGCCACCAAGATCGGCCAGTTGCTGCGATCCGAAAAGCGCTCGGCGTATGCCGCTGTCCAAGCCGTCGTCGACTCCGGTCTCCTTTCGAACGTCATCGACATGCTATCCTCGTCCGACGCCGCCTTAGCCTCGGAATCAAGTACGATTCTGTTGCACGTCACCCTCGGGACGCCTCAACAGAGATTGGCTGCTGTCTATGCAGGTGCCATCCCGCAGCTCGTTCAGGTTGCTGCTTCCACTTCCGATGGAGGAGACGTCAGACACAACTCTTTGGTAGTGTTGGGCAATATCGCAGGAGGCTCGGATTCGTTACGGGATATCTTCCTGAAGGAACGCGCATTCAGACCCGCGTTAGACATTTTGGCGGACCCGTCAAAATTTTCTCCAGAAACAGTAAACACCGCAGCTTGGGTTATGGAGTCTTGTTCTGTCTCACATAAATTCTCGATTGTATGTATTTTTTGATCGACTGGGGCAAAAGGCGTTTCTGACCAGGCCGTCTTGCCACAGTTTAGCGAGGCGATCCCCATATTGTCCAAGTTCATTTCACAGCAGAACGAGTACAAACCACTCGCGGCCGTCGTTAAAGCCCTTCGCCGAATTTGCTCCAGCCCAAAATCAATCAATATGATCTCCGAAGCTGGAGCTTCCCCCCTTCTCGTTCAGCTTTGCACTTCCAACAGCGATGATCTACGGGGGGACGCATTGTTCTTGGTTTCCCGGCTTGCTTATGAGGGAGGAACACCACTGCAATCGATTCTTGACAACGGTGTTCTGCAAGCGCTTCAAACCTGCATCACTGAGCACGTCAATACCCGAAAGGACGCCTACGCCGTCGCATCGGAGATCGCCATGGCCACACCATCTGCAGCCAAAATTCTCGTCAAATCTTCTATCTTATCCCTTCTCATCGAAACGGTCGCAGATCAAGAGGAGGAAGCCGAAGTCCAGCTTGAAGCGTTGACCGCCCTCCACAACCTTGCAACAAAAGGCGAGAGAAAACACAGCTTCCTCACCTCACTCCTTAAGGCCGATTGCGTCGAAGCCTGCTGCGCAGCTTTGCGGTCCCAGGACGGACTACGGGTCGAGAAAGCCGTTCGCATAGTCGCCTGCCTCGTCGATACACCATGGAGTGGAGCAGACGACGCGATAGAGCGGTTGGAAGATTCGGATGGGGTGAGATTGTTGCGCCGAGTCTGGTTGCAAGAATGGAAAGTGATATCCGGGATGGAGGGGTCTCGTCTGGCACATATATTATTGAAAACCTATTTCCCAGAAGCCTCGAAGCACCCCCGGGTGTAGCAGCAGCTTTCAATTAGAATCAATCCAAACCAACTAATCCGAGCTTAGTGTCGCCTTGCCGCCATTCCAAACCAGCGAAGACCTAAGGGAAATACGATGCTCTTACGCGAGGTACCTTCGTGGATGCGGTGGGGTTGACAAGTGACGAAGGAGTAAAGCGAACCGGAAGGTCGTTGGCGGAGTCACTAAAAACCCTACTTTCACGATTGTTCCAAGTAGCTCCGAGTGTAGATTGGTTCGTAAGCATAGATAGCCGTATATTCACCTCGCATCGACGAGATGGGACGAGATATTAACTATCCAGGCCAAGACCACATCTGGCGTACGTGGAGAGTAGTCAACGGCAACGTTATAACGGCGTGTGATGAAGATATTTGTATTTTCGTTCGAGCTGGTGCCCTGGCTGGACCCTAAGTAGGGTCTCGCTGACAAAGCCGACGTCCCAAGGCTTTATCATGTCCGAATACTCTCCCCCCATCGTAAAGCAATCGGTCACGTCCGCTCAAGTCATTAGGAAGCGAAAGTATGCCGCACCGAAGAACCCTTGGTTTGCTTAAATAAGCGCCTGAGGTCTCAGCAACGCTCTTGGCAGCCGACTTTGCCACGTCAACGAGCTTCATTCCTTCAAGACTCCACCCGCCGCTTATTGCTACGAAAGGCATAGGAGCATTACAACAAAACTACGAGCTTGCGAAAGCGTGAAGCCTCTAAATATTGAGAGCCGTTGCCCAATTATCTCCATTTTACATAACACTGATTCGGTCGGCCCGTTGGCGGAAACGTGCCACGAGCGACCGGCGGCAGCCAGAGTCACATCGAAGTTTGCGGGAAGAAAGAGATTCCCATCTTTTCCTTGGCAAGCCGCCGGCCCCACAGCTTACGACAGCAAATAGGCTGAGCACCAGATATGAAACGTGCGATGACAAAACAATCCATAGCTGAAGAAGCGGCATGTGGTGTCCCGTGTCGACAAAATAAGCCTCCCCGCAAACCATCCAGCACACAACGGCAGCCACATACAGCTAACGTGAGCGTCAAGACCGAAGACATCGTGATGGAGGACGGAGAAAACCGCCTTTACCAGGACGAGGAGAAGATAGACGAAAGCGTGTTAGACGGGTATATGACGCATGAGAAGCGAGTAAGAACGACATGACGGGAGTTGCACCCCTCTCATATGTTAATGGAAATGACCTTTGGTACTTAGATTGCACCCGAAATCGTCCAAAGACTCCGCTCAAATGACCGAAACGCCTGACTGGAGGCGACGACAAAGCTCCGCCAACTGGTGTATCAGCGTTAAAACGCTGGCGTTCAATCCATCATCGACTCAGACCTTCTTAAAACTATAACCGAAATGATCTGTACGGACGACACGGAGTTACAAGTCCAAGTTGCTCGTCTCGTGGCCCTGATTACGAGCACCTCTTCAGTACAAACACTAGGACTGGTTGAGGCGGGTGTACTCCCAAGCCTTATCAGCCTCGCTTCGTCGACCAATTCTGATGACATTCGGGATGGCGTCTTCATTGCACTGGGAAATAGTGCTGCAGACTCTCAGCCCGTGAGAACAAAGCTGGTTGAGGCAGGGGCGCTGGAGCCACACTTGGATGTTCTGGCCAACCCATTGACGTACCCAAGCAAGACTGTAAACCGCGCAGCGAATGCTCTAAGCTGCTACGCTCATTTCAACTAGGGAAAGCTGCCCGGAGATTCAGTGGTATGTAATTCCCGTGTACCCCACGAGCGTCCCTGATCGAATTTTCTTGCGCAAACTGAACGGATAATCTCGGTTCTCTCCAAATATATTACATACCATCAGGACGAGGCGGCCGAATCTGTTCAAGATTATTTACACAGTCTCCATCACATTTTGGTGGGCGAGGGCTCAGCCGACAAAGCACGCCAGACGGGTCTCATCCCCCGGCTGGTGCATCTATGCACTTCCTCAGAACATGGAACCCGACATCATGCGCATCGATGCGTCGGCCAAATTATTCTTTTCAGCAAAGATGGCGCGGAGGACATGATCAACGCTGGCATTCTAGACGTCTTCAAAACCTGTATGGTCTCCGAATACGGTCAAGATCGAATGGATGCATACCGCAACGCTGGGAATTTGATCACCGAAGCCTCAACCACGCCCTGGCTTTGATCGAAGCAGGACTCTTACCCCTTCTTCTCAAGGTGTTATTGGACCAAAGCGACGATTCCGGAGCCAAGGAACAAGGCGGCATGGACTCTCTCCAACCTCACCATCTGGGGGCAAGAGAATCACGGCATCCTGGACACTGTTCTGGAGGCGAATTGTCTCGAAGCGTTCTGCTCGGCGTTGGCTTTAGAGAAACACGACTCAGTTGAGCAGTTGCTCAAGGGGATCCTCGTTCTTGTGAAGACACGGTGGGACGGGCGACGTCGCGCCGTGGGGAGGGTCAAAGTTGGGGATGGAATCAAACAACTCCGCGCGGTTAGGTCGAGGAAGGATATACGCGGAACGCAGCTGCATACGATGGCGCAAAATATCCTGAAAAGGTACTTTCCTGAATCAAGTTTACCTGAGGACCTTACGGATGAGGTAAGAAGATATCCAAGAAGTAACGCACGTCTCACATATGTTAATAAAAATCGCCCGCTTTGGGTACAGATTGCGCCTGAAATTGCAGAGGCTCTCCGTTCAAATAATCGAAATGCTCGTTTAGAGACTGCAACAAAACTTCGTGAACTGGCAGATGACCAAGAAGCCGTGGGGATTCAACAAATACACGATGCGGGGCTTTTCCAAACCATCATCGAGCTCCTGACTTCCGACGACGTCGAATTAGTGGACCAAGTCCTTGAGCTGGTAGTCGCCATCACCATAGGAACAACAGAGCAGGCATTCGCACTCGTATTGGCTGGTGTCGGCCCAAAGCTTGTTTATCTCGCCTCATCGACTAAGTCCGACGACCTTCGAGATAGCGCTCTCATTGCGCTGGGGAATATCGGAGGAGACTCTCAGCATTTGAGGGACACACTCTGTCGTGAAGGAGGACTGAAGCCGCCCTTGGATGTTTTGGACAGTCCCTCGAAGTACCCTGAAAGTACCGTGCACTGGGCGGCCCATTCTATCAGGAACTACCCCGATCCCGCTCAGGAACTATACCGATCCCGCCGGAGGAAGGGTGCTCGCATATGACGTGGTATGCAGTTCCTCTTTGTTCGCCAGTTCCCCGATCTAACTTTGATTGCGTAGGCCGGGCAAATAATTTCAGTGCTGTCGAAATACATTATAAACGAGCAAGACGAGACGGCTGAATCGCTTGAAGCCTCATTATTAAGCCTTTGTCGCATATTGGTGAACCAGGCCGTGGTCTACAAAGCACGAGAGACAGATGTCATCTCCCGGCTTGTGCATCTCTGCACCATCGAAGTGGAAGCAACTCGGCGTAACGCGCTGTTATACGTCAATCAAATCATAATTTACAGCGCAGGTGGTACGAGCGACCTGATCAACGCCGGCATCCTAGACGTCTTGAAAACCTATATCGTCTCCGAGAATGCTCAAGATCGCGAGAGCGCATGCTTCGCTGCTTCAAAAATGCCAGGCGGAGCTTCCAATCATGCCATGGCGTTGATTCTATCAGGATTCGTGCCCATCCTTGTCAAATCAGTGACAGATAAAGGAGAAGATTCCAAGATCAGGGTCGACGCGGCATGGGCTCTCTCCACGTTAGCTCGAAAATGGGCGAAAGACGTTTCCGATATCTTGGACGCACTGCTGGAGGCCAACTGTATCGAAGCGCTCTGCTCGGCTTTAGATTTCGACCGCAACGATCGTGTCGAATTCTTTCTCGAAGCAATCCTTGTTTTCTTGCAGGTGCCGCGTGGCGGGCAACAGCGCCGCGTGGAGAGGGTCAAAACCGCGGGTGGAATCCAGCAACTCCGCGCGATCAGGTCCAGGAAAAATGTCCTTGGAACGACGCTGCAGATGCTGGCGCAGAATATCCTGAAGAATTACTTCCCCGAATTCAGTCGGCCTGAGAGGGTATAGTGAAACTTGAATCGCTCTCCCTGCCTCTGGATTCCTTGATGCTTTGTATTAGCACGAACCCGAACAGTGTTTAGCTTAGTTTAACGATTGAATGCGATAACGGATTTTAATATTATTAACTTGTCCTGATACGATGACCGCCACCAACGGTGCGCACCGATACGGCTCAGTACGACAATATCTCGTTCCGGACATGCCCCACCAAACCAGTAGAGACTGTACCAGCCGTCCAAAGGATAAGCATCGAATTTAGAGTCGTTGTGGAGCGATTTCCAAATCTTCACTTTACGTAACGGTGGTCTAACCCTGTTAGACAAAACGTGGCAGGCGCCGAAACACCGACCACGGCCGGTCGCCGGCAGCCAAGAAGTCACCGGCAAAACGTTGTTCCCTATCTTCCATTGACATAATGTTGACCTTCGTTGCATACGAATAGAATTAATCATCACTCTTGGCGGAGTGCGACGAAACGCGCAAATGTAACCGGGGACTATTATATCCACGGCATCTAGAGCTCCGTGCCCAAAAAAAAAGAAAAGAAAGGAAAAGGTCCCTGCAAGCCCTGTCCACACCCTCAGACTGTCTACAACATCTCTGGCCGCTAACATGAGCTTGAACACAGAAGATACTGCTGCGGACCATGTAGAAAGCCAGTCTGTCCGAGACGGTGACGAAGGCGAGGTGGTTGATGAAAGCGTGTTAGACGGGTATCTGACGGATAATAACCGAGTAAGAACGGCGTGACCAATATTACACCTTTCTGATATGGATATTGGGCTTCTAGATTGCGCCTGAGATCGTTCAGGGACTCAGCTCAGACGATCGAAACGCCCAACGGGAGGCGGCGACAAAGCTCCGTCAGCTGGTAGACCACCGTGAAACCGTTGCCATTCAAGCAATAATCGACTCAGACCTTCACCAATCTATCACCAAAATGATGCGCTCCGAGGATGTGGAGTTACAGGGTCGGGCCATTCGTATCGTGGCTGTCATTACTAGTGGCTCTTCAGAACAAACATCGGCAGTCGTTGACGAGGGTGCCCTCCCGATGCTTATCGGTCTCGCCTCATCGGCCCAGTCTGATGATATCCGGGACAACGCCTTACTGGCATTGGGAAACGTTAGTGCAGATTCTCAGCGCTTGAGAACGAGGCTAATACAGGAGGGAGGGCTGAAGCCGCCGTTGGATATTCTGGCCGATCCATCGGCGTACCCCAACCATACTGTATACCGCGCGGCGAATGCAATAAGCTGCTATAGTCACTCAAGGGAGGCATACCCTCTCGAATTCGAAGTGGTATGTAATTCCTGTTTGCGTCACTACCGTCCCTGATCGAATTTTTTTGCCCAGACTGAGCGGATGATTTCAGTTCTCTGCACATATATTCTATACCAGCAGGACGAGGCGGCGGAATCTCTTCAAGAGTGCCTACACGGCCTCCATCACATATTCGAGGACGAAGACTCAGTCGACAAAGCACGCGAGACTGCGGTCGGGCTCAGTCCCAGGCTTGTGCATTTGTGCACTTCCCAAGAGGCTGAAACCCGGCACCATGCGCTTCTATGCGTCAATCGAGTTTTGATTTACGACGTAGATCGTGGACAGGACCTAATCAACGCTGGAATTCTAGACATCCTCAAAACCTATATCGCCTCTGAGGATGGCCGAAACCGAAGTGATGCATGTTTTGTGACATCAAATATGGGCCTCGACACTCTAACCCACGCCGAAGTTTTGATAAAATCAGGACTCGTACCTCTCCTCGTTAGAGTATTGTCGGACCAAGGAGATACTTCAGGTGCCAGGGTGCATGCAGCGTGGACTCTTTCCACCCAGGCTATCAACTGGGGGCAAGACCGTCACGAGATCCTTGATGCGCTTCTCGAGGCCGACTGCCTTGAGGCGTTCTGCTCAGCATTGACTTTCGACGACTACGACGCGGTTGAAATCTCGCTCCAAGGGATCTTCGTTTTGGTCAAGACGAAATGGGCCGGGCAACAGCGCGCTGTGGAGAGGGTCAAAGCCGGGGACGGAATCAAGCAGCTCCGCGCGGTGAGATGTAGGAAAGACGTATATCAAACGGGAATGCATATACAGGTGCAAAACATGCTGAAAACCTACTTCCCAGAATTCAGTCGGCCTGCGAGGGTGTAATGTACATAATTTTCCTTGTTGTATCCGACAGCACGCCCTTTGGTCTAGAACCAGTCCGCACGGTGCTTGAATTACCATGTCGATGGCGTTTGACAACGCTATCAGTTCTTTCCTTTACCATTCCAGGCTAACACCCAGTACAAACAGTAGCCGTCTGACGTGGCGAAGTCAAAGGTACACTTGAGCCAGATACCCCCACTTAGATATACCCAACCAACACCCTTCCAGCGGGAGCACGACCTTGGCCAAGTGGCAAGCGTGGAATCGGGAAACATTTGGGCGGAGTCGATTGTCCATCTTACATAACGCAAACCTTAGTGGCTTCAAGGTTCACCAGCGACCCAGCCCAGACCGCCATCGCCATATCGACGGAGTACTATTGTTGCTGTTCTTCTCTTGGCAGGAAAGGTTTACGAAAACAATTTGATTTGGCAGTAGGTGATGAAATTGGCAATCCACTATGCCTTAGCCGGAAGCTACAGACGGCGTTTGGAGCTCCGAGTCCGTTTCCCAGAAAAGTCCGTCTAACAAGACCCGTTCACTGTTTTCGACCGTACAACACACCTCTATTTTCAGATCGTCAACATGAGCTCGAACCCAGAAGACCCCGCGATGGAGAATTCGACAAACCACTCCGACCGAGACGGGGACGACAAAGAGGAGCAGATCGATGAAAGCGTATTGGATGGATATACGACAGATGATAACCAGGTAAGAGCACCATGATCCGTATCGCGACCCTAGAATATATCACTGATAACTCCCTTCTTGCTCTGTAGCTTGCACCTGAGATCATGGAGGGGCTCCGTTCGAATGACCCAAACGCCCATCGGGAGGCGGTGACGAAGCTTCGCCAACTGGCATCTCACCGCGGATCTATAGCCATTCCACTAATACTAAACTCCGGTTTTCTTCAAAAATCGTTGAAATGATGTGTTCTGAGGATACGGTGCTACAAACGCAGGCCATTCGTATCGTCGCCGTCATTACCGAGAGTGGTGATTCGGAGCACGTTTCGGCTCCGATTGAAGCGGGTGCCCTCCCGAAGCTTATCGGTCTCGCCTCATCGACCAAATCTGATGAGACTCGAGATTACGTGTTCATCGTGCTGGGGAATTTTGGTGGACATTCTCATGAGTTGGGAACGAAGCTAGTTGAGGAAGGAGGGTTGAAGCCGATGTTGGATGTTTTGGACAATACATCGCCGGACGCAACGAGCCATCGGTACCAAGCCGCGTATGCTTTAAGCTCCTATGCTCACACAAATGAGGGAAAGATGCCCGAACATGAAGTGGTATGTACCCCTTGTTCACCCTCATAAGGGTCACTGATCGAAGTTTTCGTGTGGAGACAGGCACGGATCATCCCAGTTCTCTCCAAATACATTTTATACCAGCAAGACGAGACGGCCGGGTCTCTTCAAGAGTCCTTGCACAGCCTCCAGCACATTTTACAGGACGAGGACACTGTCGACAAAGCACGATGCGGGACGAATCTCATTCCCCGGCTTGCCCGTCTCTGTACTTCTCAAGACACTGATACCCGGTACCAAGCGCACCAATGCGTCAGCCAGATCATATTTCACAGTGTAGATGGTGTGGAAGACCTTATCAACGCTGGCATTCTAGACGCCTTCAAAACCTGCATAGCCTCTGAGGATGGTGAAGAACGCAGAAATACATGTTTCGCCACTTCGAACTTGGTTGTCGACAAACTTCAGTATGCGAAGGCTTTAATTGAATCGGGACTTGTACCCCCTCTTATCAAAGTCCTATTAGATCAAGGAGATGATTCCGATGCTAGAAAATATGCCGCATGGACTCTTTCCAATCTAGCTACCAACTGGGGACAAGATCATCACGAGATACTGGACACACTTCTTGAAGTCAGTGCTCTCGAAGCGTTCTTCTCGGGTTTGACTTTAAAGGACTTCGGCGCAGTTGAAGCATCGCTCAACGGGATCCAAGTGCTCGTGGAGACGCAGTGGGAGGGACGACAGCACACTGTGGAGAGGGTCAAAGCTGGAGCTGGAATAGAGAAACTCCGTGCGGTGAGATTCAGGAATGATATACACGGAACGGAACTCCACAAAACCGCCCAAACAATCTTGACAGACTATTTCCCCGAATTTAGCCTGCCGGCGCGGATATAATTTGATTGGTGTTCGTAGACTCCCATTGCTCATTAATGTACTCGTAATTGACTTGCCTGGCTTCCTGCGACTGGCCTTTGTAAAATTAAAGCTGTTTAGGGTACCAAACGAAGGGCACCATCGCCGAGTATCCCGAAGAAACCTGAAAATGAGTGCACCATTGTCGCGTTTGGATGTGATAAATCCGTTTGAAGACCAAACAACTTGAAAGCCTTTGGCTTAGCTTAACGGTAAACTCTGATAACAAACTCTAATCTGTTAGCTATCTCCATATGATGGCAAGCATCAAGGTGGCAGCCCGATGTGGCTAACCCACCGCGGTGCATCCACTGACATCCGCAGAGCAGCAACCATACCAACTGGCCAAATGGAATCCGTAGACCTCGAGGTTATTATGACGAGCAACTCAGGAACCTTTCTATTCTAAATGATGCTGAACTGAACCCGTTCGAGAAGACGTGGCAGGCGCGGATACACTGGGCGGCCGGCGACGGCCGTGAGCCGTGGTTGCTGTAAATGAAAGTCTCTAGCGGAATTTGTTTTCAGCCTTCTCTTGGGTTTCTGTTCGCCTCAAGTCTCATGAATACGGGGTTTTCGGGAACTTAGCTGGGGAGGACGGTTCGTTAACCCCGACGTCGGGGCGGCTGATGGTTGGATCACACCAGGACGCGGGACGGATGAACAGCACACACAAAAAATGATAAATTTGGAAGGGTATAACTTCTGTACACGTAGGCCGACGTACTTTCCAAACGGAATGCGCATGAAGTGGGGGCCATGTTGAAATCGGTAACTCTTATATGATCACATAAACCGTGAGACGTCGATTACGCGGTGAAAACCAACTAGGGTCGCG
>WSUI01000632.1:0-20170 GCA_019633595.1 Tulasnella sp. UAMH 9824
CGCTTATACAGTTATTCGGCCTCGTTGTACTTGCGTTGAGCGCAGTGAACGTCTCCCAACCCCAGCACCGTATTAGCGCGACCTTGGTCATTGCCGATGCGAGCGTCGATATGTTCCGCTCGCGTATAAGATTCTTCTGCCTTGGCGTCCTTGCATTGAGCGTAGCAGACGTCTCCCAAGTATTTCAAGCGCCCGCACAAGAACTTCTTGTGGAACGACAAACTCCGTACTCGTTGCGACCTTCTCAAACAGCGCCGCTGCTTCTCCGTGTCTATCCTGTGAGTAGTGGATCCTTCCCATCTCCAGCAGAACGGGAGGCGACAGCTCCCTGCCACCTGACGATGTTCCACCCAACCGGGGGACCGACGGCTGCAAAAGGATGCGTTTAAGCGAAGGCCCATGAGAGGAGGGATGCGACACTTACCATCCATTGCATTTTCTTACAGCAGTGCTTGACGGGCGGTCTATCCTTGGACTCGTATTTCCAACAATCTGTCATCAAACCGCACAGGTTCATGACTTGCGCCACCTCCGTGTCCTCGCGAATCATTGGTACTTTTCCCTGGATCACTTTCACAACCCATCTGGGTCACGAATACTCTTCGTCTATCTCACTTATATCGTCATTAAATCACTCAATAATGGCAATCAAGGGAACGTCACTCTATCAAGCCGCCTTACCTCTCGGCCCGCAAACACCACCGCTTCTCTTCCAAGTCTTCCTCCTCATATATCCTCCACAGCCCCTCCTTCCTTCTTAAACAAACGCTTCACCGACCTCAAAAGCCTCTTAGCCCACCACTTCGGGCTCATTGTCGAGCGAGTCGGGACGGCCGCGTCTACGTCTAATACAGTAGCTAACCAATACGACGCATCATCCCTATCGTAAGGATTGCCGATCCAAGAGTAGAGATCACGAGCCTTAGCGTAGCACTCCGCCGCCTCCATTCTGTGGTTTTGTACTCGATGGAGGTCGCCGAGACCACGTAGGGTGTTGGCTCGCCCAAGGTCATCACCGGTGCGAGCGTAGATCTCTTCCGCCAGTGTATACAATTTTTCGGCCTCGGCGTAGTTGCCTTGACCGGAGCGGAGGTGTCCCAGTCCCAGTATCGTGTTCGCTTGACCGTGGTCATTCCCGATGCGAGCATAGATCTCCCGCGCTCCCCTATACCATTCTGCTGCCCGAGTATATTCCCTTTGAGAGCGGCAAACGTCTCCCAGTCCCAGCAATGTGTGCGCTCGACCGTGATCATCGCCGATGCTGGCGTAGATCTCTTGCGCGAGCGTATACAATTTTTCGGCCTGGGCGTCTCTTCTTTGAGTGTAGTTCATATCTCCCAGTCCTCGTATCGTGTGCGCTTGACCTTGGTAGTCGCCAACGTGGGCGTAGATATCTTGCGCGAGTGTATACAATTTTTCGGCTTTAGCATAGTGACTTCGAGTCCTGTAGATGTCTCCCAGTCCCCGTAGTGTGTGTGCTCGACCTCGGGCATCGCCGATATGGGCGTAGATCTCTTGCGCTTGCGCATACAGTTCTTCGGCCTCGGCGTAATTGGTTTGAGAGCGATGACTATCTGCTAGACATCGGAGCGCCTCGGCGACAACCTTTTTGTCAATGGTGGACTCGCCACTCGTCACTGCCCTTTCAAGCAGTGACGCGGCAATTTCGTGTCTATTTTGTAAGTAGTGCATGCGACCCATCTCTAACAGAAGAGAAGGGGGCAGTTCTTTTGTATTCGACGATGCACCACCAAACGGAGGGACCGACGGCTAGGAAGAGGCATGCCTGAGTAGTGGTCCAGTGGAAGATAAATGAGGAACTTACCATCCATTGCACCTTATTATAGCAGTGACCAGCATCAGGCCTAGTCTCGGGCATATATTTCCAACAATCCTCCATCAAGCTGCATAGCGCAATGACTTGCTCGAGATGCGTGTCATCGTGGATCAATGGCAATTGTCCTTGAATCACTTTCAACATGATGGCGCCGTCGCGTTTAACACCATCAAACGGAAATTTATTCGTCATCATCTATAAAATATTTCATCAGTGGAATGAGCAATCATATAAGCGACGCACATATGGGGTCTGGCCTACCTCCCAGCAGACCCATCCCGCTGACCAGATATCGCTTGCTAGACCCGGTCGTGCTTCTTCCTTAACGATTTCAGGTGCCGCCCAGCGGAGTGACCAAGCAGGACCAGTTAGTGTCAACTGATTATCAGAGGCAACGATCGCGACTGTAGCGTAGCGGTCACTCCCATCCGAAGCTAAACCTCGGCCCGCATGCTGCATATTTTCCCGGTCCGTTTCTTGGCCGACTTCTTTTCTCAAAGCACGGGCTGAGCCAAAGTCGGTGATTACTACATGGTAAGACGAGCTGACAAGGAGATTGAGCTGAAACGCCGTCGAAATGAGAGCCAGGCTTCTCAACGGGAACGCATCCGGACGGTTTGACTTACCGACTTGAGGTCTCCGTGGCAGATGGGCGGCTTTCGCGTGTGGAGGTACTGAAGACCTCCAAACATGTCTTTGATCTGAAATACAGTTGTGGGTCCTTGGCTCGACGCAGTTCTCCCGGTTACGGGACTGTACGTACAAGAGAAATTCTTTCAGGAATTTCCCACCTCCCTGACGCAAGAAATTCTCGGACGTTCCCATTGGGCTCCCAAGACAGAACTATCCAAGCCTTTTGGTTCTTGAAGTCTTCTACGAACCCGATTAATTGAACGACATTCTTGTGAGATAGCCTGGCAAGCAGTTCTACTTCATGAACAAACTCCTAATGAACCCTCCCATCAGCACCGTGAGGCAGATCTCGGAGGTAGATAATCTGGCCTTGCGGGAATTTTTTTCGTCATTGGAGTCAAACCGGAGCATTTTCACAGCCACATCGGTGGCGTCTGCCCCACTGTTCCGTTTGCAGCTGGCTCGAACCACATCGCCTTTTCCGCCTTTCCCAATCAGCTGCGCGGCGCTCTCAATCTCTGTGGGATCAATTCGATATTTGGATAGATTACAAAGCCTCTCCTCCTATAATTCTTCCGGTAAGTTGATTGCGGAGGCGGGGAACTCTGAATGACGGACCACTGATGGCTTGGTCGTTCCCGATGCGGAAGTGACTCCATGAATCGGTGTTTTAACTAGAGTGGGATTCGAAGGTGGAATACTGTCGCCTTCGCAAATCTCGTCTTGATTCAAGTTCATTTGCATTGGCTGGCGACTGCCTTGGGGTTCGACGAACTCGACCTAACCAGACAATGGAAGCGTGACCCAGAAAGAATCTAGCCACAGGCTGTGCAAGTAGGTCCTTGAGATTGGAGCCCAGAGATATAAGACGGAGGGGAGACGAGGTGCTCCAGGTTTTGGGATCTCTCTCAGAGAAAGTAGGAGGGGCGTTGTGCGAGGAAATAACCAGAGGGTAGCTGGTAATCGAACCAATATTTATAACCGACCAAGGGGTAATAGGGGAAATGTCTCCCCCAGAATTTCTCCCGGTGCGAATCGGCCCATCCCTTGGAATGGACCTATCCGAAGGGATCTGCGGTGGCATCGCACCGCTCGGGCAAGCCGGCGCCGCAATCCGCTCCCTCTAAAGACTGAGAATCCTTCATTGGCGCCACAGGTCGCCCGTCAGAACAGCTTGATGAGAGGAAAAACCCAAGACAGTAAATTTGCCAACGATGGGTGCGGCAGCTCCCTTCGCGGCTCTCCGAGCGGTCTTGTTTGGCGAATCAGAAGAATCCGTCTACAGACCCTGGGCGTGGTGCCATGTTGTATCCGCAATGGATGGATGCAGGGTCGGGTTGCTGCTAACCAGGTACGTCGATTATTATCCAAGCGGGGCAATCGCAAGAATAGTGGGGAAAAATATAGCGATCAACTCTATGGGGCGATCATCAGCTAATGGTCCCAGAGTAAAACCTCCGCACCCAGGATTCCCATCTGGTCTTCTTATTAACCCCCCGCCCCCAAAGAAAAGCCATGGCACTAACTGAGGGGTACTTACTGCGCTTGACGGCACAGATCGGATGGGATGCTGTATTTTCAGGGTCCCATGGCCGAAGATAGGTAAGTGGTGTAAAATATCTCTCTTGCCAACCCGCTTCTATCCTTCAAGACCCCGCGGAGCTTAGTATCTGTATGCAGGACACAAATTGAATTCAGGTTGAGCGCTCGAGCGCCTATCTGACCTTGTGATGCTCGTGTGACGGTATTGACGCATTTGCGTGATCATGTGCCAAACCACCTCAAGTCTAATCCGGCGCCACTTCGGGAGTACTATCTTCAAATGATGACAACCACCACCTGCTACCACCTTCGCCATGTCTTGCATCAAGAAATACAGAAGGCCACAGAGTATTCCAGCAGATTCGGTGTCACCGTTTACATGGAGGTCGACGAAAATGTCCCAGAAGCCCTCTCAGGGCCTGATGCCTACACCTCGCTCAACTGCGTGTCGGTTTTGAACTGGATAATCCGCGCTCTTCTAGTCCCCGAGGATCGGAAAGGAGACAGAGTCCTTGTATCGTGCAGATTAACATCGCGAAGGATGACAGGAGAAGAATGCGTCGAACTGGAAATCAGCGTTTCCGGAGACGCGGTGGTTTTTACTCCGGAAGACCTTGAGAGGGTCGCTAAAGCCTCAGCTGACTCCAACTGGTGGGTAGGCGACGAGCACTCACCTTTCATCGAATCGACTTATGATATTGTCCCTTTTCAGGCTTTCATCAGCCATAAGTCAAAGTTGCCTTTCGATTTGGCGCCAAGAAGGTAACCACCCTGGACATGCGGAGTGTCTCGCAGATAGCACGTTTTCGAACGCGGTCCGAAACTTGATCACGGACGGAGGAAGACTATGGATCGAGAATGAAAGAGGCTCCGGGATAAGGGCAGTCTTCACTCTACCTTTTACTGAAGCTGTCCCGTCCGTCGATATGAAGGACGATTGGTCTTTGTCGTCCTATACTGGTGGCGACATTCTTTTTGCTGCCCGATCACCCTGTCCGGACAAACACAGTCGCCTAAACAACATATTAACGGACCTGGGCTTCCGGCTTTTGCATTCCTGGTACGAATACGAGCTCGAGAGAATCAGGGGTACCGAGCTTATCACGGCAGTGATGACCAGCTCTCCCGGTCTGGTAAGCTACCCTCGATTACTTCCCCCTTTCCCTTTGTTGATAGGTGCTCGCTCTAATGTGATTAGGTCGACTTCGTTTACAACCTGCCGCATCTCAAAGACAAGCCGATTATTCTCTTGGTCAGCCACAACATTGCCCTTTTTCAACGTGCATAACAATCTAATTTCTCTACTCTCAGCTCGACCGGAAAGCTGTGACCAGAATAAATGGTGGGTCTCCACTATAATCGTTCGTCATGTTCTGAAAGGAACTGCGTCAGTGAGGTGGTGCATGGATCGTCATGTCTGCGCCGTTCTTTCCTCCCCCCTCACACACAAGAGCGCCTACGAAGCTATCCAAAAGGCCCGAAACTGGCACCCAAACTTATTCTCTCTCTCCGATCCCTCTCCACCGTCCGACATACTCGTAGCTGAGGACAACGTCGTCAACCAGAAAATTATAACGAAACTCTTGGAAAGGCTCTACCACAAGGTTGAAGTGGTTGAGAACGGACTGCTCGCCGTCGATGCTGTGGCTAATAGATGGCATCGACAACGACCATATGACCTCATTCTAGTATGTTTTCCCTCTTCTGATGTTTCCTTTGGTAGGTTCCATCCTAAGTAAGCTCCCCGTTTAACGGTACCTTTACGCAGATAGATACGTATATGCCCGTCATGAACGGGCTCGATGCGATGCATGAGATACACCGCTTCGAAGACGAGAATGGCTTCCCCCCAACGCCCACTGTCATGCTTTACGTCGGGAGGGGTGAGCATCAAATTCTCAATATGGACATAAAATCTTTGCTTACAGGTCTCCTGGCAAGGGGTAGATATGTCGAGGTCAGAATGGGCTCGTGCGTTGGACGAAGGACTGGTCAGTGAATTTTCATGGGCTCGAGAGTCGGAATCTAAGCTAATAAGCCACTGAATAGGCGGACGTAATGATCAGTGAGTACTCGGTGTTTTGGTAAGCACGGTGTTCATGCCTATTTCCTGTAGAGCCGGTTCGGAAGTCGGAGCTTGCGTCGATTGTTCAAAAGCATTCTCGGAGATCGGGAAGGGCTGGTGACTCGACTTACAATTGAACCCCACGATTATTCTGCCACATCTTGCTCTCAAGAAGGCGTGGGCAGCGTCCGGGAAATGTTTTGATCCGAAGTGGCAAAAGCGCTCAAAAGCGATGATTGGGAGCATGCTCGTGTCGCACGCCAACCCTACCTCTAGTATCCACTCTGCTAATAAAGTCCGAATCTGGATCTTGCTTCGACTTCATCGGCCACCAGTGCCTACCCCATATTCTGAGCTATTATATCGGTTGTGTCTCTCGGTCGACTGCGGACTGGGACATGTGAACCGGCGGGACATTAGAAATGCCGTTACCTTATTCGGAGCGCCTGAAAATCGTCTTCTACCGTGTCCCGCGGTCACCACTCTACAGACGCCCGATCTTTTAGATTCGGTGATATGTAAGTATCTGGGCTGAAATGGTTCTCAGCGCTTGATGCTTCTATTCGGCCATTGGCGCAGGCGTTGCTCCGCTTCAAATGACATCATCTATGATAGACAGGCTGTGAAGAGGCTGTCCTAAGGCTCCCAACACTCTCAGTTTTAGGTACTAAGACTTATGTGTTTTCTGATCACGCGATGGCAGGCTCTTTTTCCCATACTCTAGCCCAGCCCCGAGTCGTTTTAACTTCTGAAGAATGGGGTGGGCGGCCTCCGGTAACTGTTTTGATCTGAAGTAGCAAAAGCGCTCAAAAGTGATGCTCGGAGCGTGCTCTTGTCACACACTCCACCCTACCTTCAGTCAATAAAGTCCGAATGTGGATCGTGCTTTCGCCTTCTCGTAAATATGCCGGCAGTCACACGCACAAGGTCATACCGAGTAAACCAATTTCCCCTCTGATAATCGATAGAATCACCCCACTTCTCTCTCCGGCTGTAGCGCCCATTGACGCTGGTGCAGTATAAAAGGTGTCCCCTCCGGCACCCATCAAGCTCCCCAAACCAAACTTTACTCACTTACCTATCATCGGGAATATCATCTCAGGTTTGACTGCAGCATCATTCTAGCCCTCGGATTCCGCTCATTCCTTTCTGTGCCTTGAACAGTATGGATTCGAAAGAAAACGCCATACAAAACCTCGAAGAACAGAAGGAGACATTATCAAAACAATCCGATGCAGAGCAGGCGAAAGGTGAAAGGAAGAACCAGAAGCTAATCGACGATTTGCGAGCTCGGATGGACAAGATTGATCAGCAGATCACTGCCTTGCAAGGACACTAAGAAACTCCAGCCGAATCAACAGCGTGTCGTACTTGCGAATTTATGGAATGCACAAGGTTGTGGTCAGTTGGTAACCATATCTCCACCAGAGGGGGTTCGGCGCTAACCAAATCTCCCTTTAAGCCAGGATCTTTCTATGCGAGTACTTGGATAGCTCGGTGTTCGAACTGGTTGGAAACTTGGAATACAGCAGGAAGTTGTAGCGGTGATCCGTCTTAGTGAATTAAACTTGTGTTTCTTACCCCTTCGGCGTCTACGTACATCTTGAACCCCGTCGCAGCCGTTTCCATGCCTCGTGAGATAACGCCCCCTTGGCCGTACGCGAGCACTTCCGAACAAGCCCAGTCAGATGACGGCAACCACCTACCACCTACGCCATGTCTTGTACAAAGAGCTACAAAGTGCCACGGAGTCTTGGAACAGATCCGGTCTTAATTTTTACATGGAGGTGGACGAAAACGTCCCCGAGACTCTGTCGTGGCCTGATACCTGCACGCACATCAATTTCTCCTCAGTTATGGAATGGATCATCAGATCGGTCTTAAAACCTGCGGAGCGGAAAGGAGACCAAATTCTGGTGGTATGCAAACTGGCTTCTCGTCGAAGTACAGATCAAGCCATCGAAGTGGAGGTCAGCCTTCTGGGAGACGCCGTAGGTTTCACACCAGATGATATCGAACGGATTACCAAGGCTGGAGATGATTTAGGCTGGTGGGTTATGTGTTTGCGGGCTTCATTCTTTATTCGTTTAAAGTCACTCCCGGGCCCGTACGATAGGCTCGAATCCGCAGCCTTCCCGAGTTGCCTCCAGGATCCAAGTGGTCCCGATCATCCCGGCCACGTGGATTGCCTCTCAGATAGACAATTTTCATTTGCGTTCTACGACTTAATAACAAGTGGGGGGCGTTTGTGGGTGGAGATGGGCGCCGGTCAGGAGACTCGAGCGACCTTCGTCTTTCCATGGACCTCGAATGTGCCTACAGTCAGTCTGGAAGACGCAAGGTCGTCACTATCCGCACATAATGGCAGCGTAGTCCTTCTGGCAACACGTTCATACGATCTAATAGAAGAAGATGCCCCAAGTAACATCTTGGCCGACCTGGGCTTCGCCGTCTTGCATGCTCGTCACGAATGTGAGCTGGACAGAATAAAAAGAACGACCATAGAGCGTGTCAAGACCGTGATAACCACCTCTCCAGACTTGGTAAGCCATTGTTCTGACTGACAGCTCACTTGCGGGAGTCAATTGTCATCCTCACTCCACTAAGGTCGAAGCCATTCGCAACCTCCCACATTTCGAAAACCGACCGATCATACTCTTGGTTGAGCCTAACTTTTTCTGCTTCTAACTTCTTGAAAATCTAACCGGGCGCTTACAGCTAGACCTGAAGAGTATCACCAGACTGAACGGTGGGTCCATTTGTGGACCAGTAGTTGGCTCATTGACCGAAGTCCAGGTAGTGCGATGGTGCATGGAGCGCCACATATGCGCCATCTTATGCTCTCCACTCTCGCACCAAAGTACCGCGGAAGCTCTTCAAGCAGCCCTCCGTTGGTATCCGGGCATGTTTCATCTTGACAACCCATCTCCGCCGCGCGACATCCTGTTGGCTAACAACAATGTCGTCCACCAAACTTTATTCACAAAAATGCTCGAGAGAGAAGATCACACCGTCGAAACCGTTGAAAACGGCCTCCTCGCTGTGGACGCTTTCGTCGATAGATGGTATCGGAAACGTCCATACGATCTCATTCTGGTATGCTTCATTGCCTTTTATCCTGAGTGACGGATTGTGCTTTGCGGTTAATCTTTAGTTTCGGTGCTTTTCGTCACATCTTCACAGATGGACACTGGCATGCCCTTTATGAATGGATTTGATGCTATAGCTGAAATCCGTCGTTTCGAAGGAGAGCAAGGGTTCACGTCGACCCCGATTGTTGTGCTTTCAGCCTGCGGTGGGATTCGCCGCTTCCTTTACCAGACGGAAAGCTTACATTAAGAGTTTTTTAGGGATCGAACAGGTTCGAACGCAGTGGGCGCGAGTTTCCGATGAAGATCTATTGCATCGGCTCAATCACCCCTGTACGGTTAAACAACCAATACTTTGATAGGATTACATCCTTTCCCGTAAGTGTTATGATGGCGGTCAGTAAACAGGAATATTTATGCCAAGGCCTTTATGGTAGTGCCGGTAAGGAAACCCGATTATGCGACGTTATCCGGAAGATATCTCGTTGAGAGTCAGAAGAGTTCAGCCAGTAGCGCCTACCCCGTAGTCGGAGATATTATCTTTGCCGTGTCTCTTGGTCGACTGCGGACTGGGACATGGGAACCGGTGGGACATTAGAACCGCCGTTACCTTATCCGGAGCGCCCGAAAATCGACTTCCACCGTGTCCCGCGGTCACCACTCTATAGACGACCTATGTTTAGATTCGGTGATATGTAAGTATCTCAACTGAAGTGGTTCTCACTGCTTGACGCTTCTATTCGGCCATTGACGCTGGCATTGCTCCGCTTCAGATGACATCCTCCGCGATAGAGGGGCTATAAAGAGGCCGTCCTAAGGATCCCTGAACTCTCAACACGCATCGTTTTGCATCCTAAGGTTTGTGGGTTCCCTAATCACGCCATGGCGGGCTCTGTTTCTAAAGTCTAGCTCTAGTGCTCTAAGTTTAGTTCGGCTTATTACTCACCCACCACCACTCTCAATATCCTCATAGCGTCCAAGGTCGGTAGCATTTCTCCATTCCTCGCCATATCTCTAATGCTGGCTCGATCACTGATCTAACTGCGCATCATGGCATTATGACCGATCTCAGGGACGACCAAGCTGCCCAACTCAAAGGGGCTTGGGACAAGCAGATCGAGACGTTGAATCGTCTCATCAGCGAAGAACGGAAGGGAGGAAGCGCAAACCAGCAGCAGATCGCTGACTGGCAAACTGCAGCGGACAACTTGCGCAAGAGTATCGACGCCATGAAGGACGGAGAAACGAACTTGAGCAGGCTGCAATCATTATGGATGGTATTTATCTTGAAACGGGTTGGGTTTCTGGTGGCTGCTGTCAGTACACGTTCCTGCGTTGGTGCGGCGTGGATTCTGATGTTTGAGTTTTCAGAGCTTTAGTTTTTGGTCTGTCAAAGGCCTGTGGTTGCCCTATGCTTGTATCCCTTGAATGAATGCGAAATGCAACCATTTAAGTCGTTGAATTTGGCACTTGACGAGCCCAATCCGTGGCTTCTGGCTGCTCGTGCTCTGAGTCGATTCTTCCAGGGAGTTTTAAGGTATGACAGTCGAACTGAGAGCGGCATAATAGGGGGTCAGACCTGGCTTCTGGAGCTCGCTTCACGCGCGGCTTCAGTTGGCGGCTTCAGGGGCGGCGCTTCACCTCAGGTGGGCTGAAGCGGCAGCGCGTGCTGAAGCAACTCGCGAGCTGCTTCACCACTCGCTTCACGCTTCGCACTTCCCGCTTCACGACCCCGCTGTTGTTTGCTCACCATATCTTTACCCGTCGAATTAAAATCCATTTTATTTCACTCGTGCACAACACCATCCACACCAAGCCCGAACCGTTGTCCATCATGCCACAATCGGCATCTGAGCCGGCTGTGCTTTCCGTTTTGAACGCTGCCGGGAGACTTGGCATCGCTTGAGCCTTGCATACTGTGCTAGGGTTTGGTGGAGAATTGCGCACCGTGGATCCTGAGTATCTTGCCATAGCTGTATGCCAGGGGTGAGCAGGGAGCAGAGGAAGTATTCTCACAGGATATACAAGGAAGTACAGCTAGACAACTATAGAGCGATAGGGTGGAGCAAGGGGTGAAGCGTATGGTGAAGCGAGTGCGGTCAGAGTAAAAGTGGCTTCTGGGTGAGCTTCATGGGGTCGAAGCGGTGACCTGAAGCGGCGCGTGAAGCGAGCTCCAGAAGCCAGGTCTGACCCCCCCCTAATGATTGGGTAAAGACGCATGGCAGGTTCTCCGCCGTCCAATAACCATAAATCCCGGATAAGGGTTCCAAGTCCCAAGCTGAGCGACTATATGTCAAGTTCGTTCTACATACGCTCTCGCAACGAGTCCAACAAGACATTTCGTCTCTCGGGTCCTTTCGTGTTCTTACCCACATACGCATGAACGGAGATTCAACCCAGGAACCGATGTTTTACAACACGCAAACCAAAAAAGCAACAATATTTACACGCGAAAAGGACCACTAATCAATGTACGAGAAATTTAGGGGGGGTGTTTGGCCTGAACGCCACTTCATCATTTTGCCAACAGAACCTACAACATGAAACGCACGGACACACTTCCACAGTGGAACACCCATCCTTCATACCAACACATAGCATCATACCCACTTCCTCCTTACACGCCACCATATTGCGTCATGCCCTGAGTCCTGTTCCTGAAGTTCTTCCTGTACTTCTTCCTCTCGTACATGACGTACGCGACGACGCACGCGCCGATGAACATGATGCCGGCGAAGACGCCGAGACCGATGGGGAGGACCTGCACCTGTCGACCGGGAACGGCGTCCAACAGGCTCTGAGGTTCGGTGTTGGCTTGCGCGAGAGCTGCTGCTGAGGAAGTAGCGGCGGCAGAGGCCGAAGTTGAGGAAGCGGCTGCTTGGTCTTGGGCCGCGGTGGCGGTGGACGTCGCAGATGAGGAGACGGCGGAGGCTGGGTCCGATCCGGCGTCGTTACCTGCGGCAGGTTGGGATGCGGCGGGTGTGGCGGTCGAGCTGGTGCTGCTGGCGCTGGCGCTGCTGGCTCGGACGGACGAAGTGCCCTGATGGATGAAAGAGCGTCAGTCGAGGGAGAGAAGGAACAACAAATCGAGGAAGACGTACAATGACAGAGATAGCTGGAGCTTTGCTCGTCGAAGCAGCTGCGCTAGGGGAGGAAGAAGCAGAAGCGGAACCAGTTGCGGAAGCGGAAGCGGAGACGAGACTCGTGCCCTGCGGGAAAGAGGTCGCGCACTCGTCAGGAGGCGATAAAACGACTGAGCTCGGGATGAGGGACTTACAATGACCGAAATAGCAGGGGCCTTTGAGGTCGAGGCGGAAGCGGAGGCGGTGGTCGTAGTGGTAACTACCGAGGACTGCCCCTCAACCGGGAACGCAACAACACTCGATGCCGAGGCCGCAGAGGTAGTAGTAGACGACGTAGCCTTAGAGGTAGTGGTTGTGGCTTTGGTTGTCGTGGTGGTAGCAGTTGTAGTGGTAGCCTTGGTCGTAGTGGTGGTGGTAGCCTTGGTTGTAGTGGTGGTAGCAGTGGTGGTCGCCTTGGTCGTAGTCGTGGATTGGGACGCCTTGGTCGTAGTCGTGGTGCTAGAGCTGTCGCTGCTCTTGTTGGGGATGTTGGGAGTGAAAGTGGTCTCGCATTGCCGTTGCTAATAATACAGAGCCGCCGGAAGGTAAACACGAAGTCGTGTCGTCAGTCAACGTGACAAACAGGCCGCCGGTCAAACACCCACCTCGAGCACAAGATCATCGCCGTTGTCAGCAGTGACTGGGGTCAAAGTTATGATGCAGGTCTCCGTACGGGTACCATCGGGGCTGCGGAATCGAAGAGGACAGAATGAGTTTCTCTCAGTCGGGCGGAATTAGAATTTGGGCGGGGCGCACGTTATGACGGTGGTGACCTCCTGCAATTGCTTCGGCTCAGTCAAAGTTTGTCTAGCATCCAACTCCGAGTCCGCTTTCACGATCCTGTTCTTGCGAGTGTCGATCCGTTGGTTTGCTGCTTGAACGCACACCGCTGCCACCAAAACCACGAGGAAGAAGAGACGAGACCAGCTTGAAGACATTGCTTGGTTTCCTGCGCTGCAGTTGACGAATGAAAAGGGGCTGAAAGTAAAAGTAATAAAAAGAACGAAATGGAGACCGGCTCCTGGAGTCGAGTCGAAAGAGAAAGGTGAAGAAAAACGAGCGGAAGGAGCTCCGAGAAAGAAGAGAAAAAGGTAGTGTCAACTGAACAAATAGCAGGACAAAGTGCGCGTGCTGTCAGTCCACATTGCCACGACGCTTTAAGCTTCAAGACTGGACATACCTAGTGACGACTACTGAAAGAAAAGAGGAGCAGCAGCAGGGGGAGGGGGAGGTGGGAGATAAAAGAGAAGAGAGAAATGAGCCTCAGAGTTCATAACGACCAGCCATCGACGTCGTAAGTGACAACGGGTACGCGAAGGACCGGGTCCAGAGCAATGGGTGCCCTGACGGGGGGTCGGGGAAACACGGTCAAACACGACACGCCTCTCCTTTCCTTTTCACTCACCCCCTCCCTTTCTGCACATGAAGCATTTCGACTTCACCGCGTGTTTGGATACGTGTCAATCGCCGCTTATTTGCCATTCAGGAGAGCGTGTCACTATATATCTTCAGTCGCCCGTTAGTGAAAAACGTCGGGAGGGCCAAAACATGTCGCGGGCTTGGCTAGGCTCGGCGATTTGTTTGTCCGGCTCGGCGGCGGGGTTGCCAGCGCACAGATCTTAGCCCCGCACGACACTTGTAACGTAGACTGCTGCGGGTCCGGATGTAATAATCTACAAGAGGTTTGCATTGCTCCCCGTCACTCCGTTATCCCGTCCGCTGATGGCCAATCTGTATCTGTCTTCCCGCGACGTGCCGTTTCCTTGACTGCTGGGTTCTCAAAAGGGTCGAGTAACCGCCGGCAACAATGCGCAGCAACGACGAACGACGAGCTAAAAATGAACCTCTTTCACGGCAAAGCGGCTGATCGTTCCACCTTAAGTGATGCAAGGCGATTCTGAGAACGACAGGAGGGGATAATCATTGGATTCCAATGCAAAAGTACACATGCGACAATAGAACAATCACGCAATCGGCTTCGACGTCGAAATTTCAACATGCACAGATCAAGCCACCACTTGTAATATCTGGCAAACAGGGAGTAATTACATAGATATCAAATTCGAACAATACTCAATTCTTCGCACCGACGGAAGATGTGAAGCTTCGCCACATCGAAACACTACAACACAAGCAGCACTCAAGAAAATCCAGGCCAAAATCAACCGCGAGGATTGGTTGGTGCAGCACTGTTCTTCGAGGGGCCGAATCCCGTCCTGAGTCTGTCGGCCTCTGCTGGCCACATGTCGATCTTGTTCCAACCAGCTCTGGGCATATTTCTTGACTGACGAGGCTGCTGAATTCTCTGCCATAGTCTTTCTTCCATCCCTTTAACGTAGTTTACTGTGGCGGGGGCGTCCAAACACGAAGCCTTGCCTTGACGAGCTTCGTCAAGAATGGAGCGAAAACATCGTTACCTTGGGGGAAGGGTGGTCAGATAACGAGTTGTGACAAAAGTGGCGAAGACCAGATGCCTGTAGACATCTCAAACGAGGCGAACGCGAAATTTTATACGTCGAATTACCGGGCCACTCCGGCTCTGTTGCCCCCGACCGAACCACGAATAATGTTGGGGGGGGGGGGGGGGGGGGGGGGGGGGGGGGGGGGGGGGGGGGGGGGGGGTAGTATTNNNGGATTTTCCCGGGCCCTCCGGGGCGGTGGGCCCCCCCCTAACACCCATAAATTTTTCCCCCCCCCCATAAATTTCCAAACCCCGCGGGGTGAACCCCCCCCCCCCAAATAAACCTCTAAAAATCGAAATTTTGAATCAAATCTCGTGGTATCAGTCCAGAAACGGGCCGTAGCGACAGTCTCCCGAGAATCGGCACGGTTCCTCGAGCTACGTAACTATCTCTCTGAAAAGAATACATATTTTTGGCCTAGAAAAAAATATTTATACCATTCCAACACCAGAATGGAGACATAAAGCTCAAAACCTATAGCCCCGATCAGAACTTGTAAGCGTTTAGCGTCTCCGCGGTTCTGCGCCCGTTCCTCAACGCGTCAAGCTGTTTCATATACTTGTCAAGCTGAATCTTCTACATGTTAATTAGGTCTCCACTGGCGCTTTCTGGTTTTTGTGCGATCTTGCTCTGGAGCTCATCGAATTTCGTTTGGGTCGACTCTCGGAGCTCGTTGGCTTCTTGTTCCGTCAGTAAGGTCATGATTTGGCTCTGAAGAAGAGCGGCGTCCGGTGCCAGCGCGGTCTAGAGTACATGTCATGAGGATGCCTGGACCTTAGATTTCGAGGTCTGGCCCGGAGGGAAACGACTGCGGTTGAGTTCCTACGCCTCAAGCTACGGGAACCCCATTTGTTGGCGCCACAGTGCCACTCGGTATTCACACGAAGAGCGTCAAATACCCCAGCTTTAATCTGGATAAACGACTTTGAAATTCCGCGAATGGCTAAATGATGGTCCACGTGCAGAGCTAGTAGGCATTCAGAGCCGTTTCGAATAAGGAGAACCCGCCGCCGGTCGGTGGCCCTGCGCTACAATCAACAGCCGAGATCAGGACAGCCAATATGCCTACATGGGGAAGTTACGCCTACAACAGTATTTCTGGTTGAGATACGGAAGCCGTGTCCATGACCAGCCTCACCAACCTTGATTCCTCCATCAGGTCCTAAGAGACTAGAGCGTTCCGGTTGCCCCTAACGGAATGCATCCGCGGACAAGGCGCTAAATGGCCAATTCTCAGACCTAATGTGAGCCTTACTGCACAATGGGTAACTAGGGTGAAGGGACACGGCAGCATAGCTTAGACGACTATGTGATTTGCGTTTCAAATGTACATTGAGCATTAATAAGAGGGACACAAGCAGAGATCAGCCACGGAGCTGTAAAAAAGCAAATAGAAGTCAAATTTTAAGGTAGGGGCAGGCATTATGATAGCGTGAACTCACTGCAACCAAAAACGATCTCGTTCTTGTACGAGCAACAGGCTCAGTCATCATTTGAGCTTGGTGAAGTCGGGATTATCGCTGCTGAACACACTGCGATTATGTTCCAACCTTTTAATCTGATTTTTCAAGCTGTCGGTGTTCTCTCCTCTACCCTCTGCTTCAGAGACTCTGGCCTTAAGTTTAGTGATCTGGTCCGTGATGGACTTTATTTGTCCCTCGTATTGTTCAGACATAGTACTACCGAGAGACACCGTCAAAGATAAGTGGGTCAGTTTGGGACGCTGAACAATAAACGGTGGGCGCATGCTGACCTTAGTGTGGTTTATGAGCGTGAGCGTGAATACGTTGATCGTGAGGATGAAGACTGAATTCCAAGAGGTCCTTTTATACCCTTGCTCGGAGACCGTAAGATGACCTGAACCATTAAAATCAAGAATAATTACGCCGTATGTAGCAGCAAGCGCCGACTCCAGCGCTTACACTCGGTGTTACTCTTGTGTCTGATCTTACGGATCGCCGCCGGTCATTTCAAATGCGGTTTTAACAAAGAGCTCCGAATAAGGTACCGGCGTCAGCGATAGGGGGTCACATTTTGCGATTTCGCGAGACATTTTTCCCTCATACATAATTTGCAGTTTTGGTGAGGAACCGTGGACGCATAACAGCCTTTGTCAAAAAGTTCAAGTAAGGTGAATCATAAGTGCGTTCAGAGCGGCTCGGTTGGCTAGCACTTCAAGCCCTGCGATGACAAACACCCTTGAGAGCTTGCGCCCTCGCTGTACTATTCGCCATCCATTCCAAGAGCGTCAAACAGTCCGGCTTCGATCTGCGTAAGCGAGACCGGTCTATCGTCGCACCGGTCTCTGGGAATCCGTACTAGGGACCGACGAGACGGTCACGTGGTAAGCTAGGGTTGAAAGGCGCTCCGAATAAGGGAGAACCCGCCTGTCCCCATCCACTACAGCCGAACGGGAAAGTTACACTGATACTAAATATTTGGTTGAGCTGTATAATCTATCGGGGCCATTCACAAGGCCTCTCAGTCCCTAATCTATCTCTCGTTGGCACTCGCTAGCAGTCTCTTTTCATCGATTGCACAATTAAATTGGCATGTAAAACCTCTTCTACAAACGAGAGTGGGGATGGACACGATGAGCAATAAAACAGAGGAAGGAAGGAAATTTTCGCCCTCATATTATGCATGTATGTATGGCTTGGTGCCTGGCAAGGACGTATGTATGTTTATCAGCCTCTACTCAGCCGTCCTCAAGGAATGAAGACTACCCATCGCCCTGGTTGACCCACTCGACTCCTGCTAATGGCCAACTGCGTCGAGCAGGGCTTGGAGCCTGGCTCTTTGCGCCTCGAGCTTATCATGCTCGTCTCTTAGTTTACGGATAGCCGGCGTTTCTGTACTGGTCCGGTTTTCCGGCTTATACCCCTCCACAGCCTGCTTTTGCTCGAGTGCTTCGAGTGCTTTGTCTAACTTCTCCAGCTGGGCTTCAATCTCTCCACGATTAATAGGAGTAGTGGCTAGAAAAGAGTTTGAAGGCTGATGTTAGCAGTATTCGATATGCGGCAAGTACAAGTGGGGTGCCGACCTGACATAGAAAACAATGGGAATTGAGTCAATATTCAGTTGCAAGCGGTGGGGGTTGGCTGGTAAAAGATATTGAAGATGTCGTTGATCTCATGAGACTCAGAGACGACGTACCGTTTATATGCCGGTTGCTGCATCACTCCTACAGAGAAGGACGCTGCTATAGACAATAGCAGGAACCATGCCTATCAACCCCATGGCCGCTTTACAAGCGCCTTCCGGCATATTGCAATACCGGGACTCTACTAATGCCCTCAGAAAGGAAATCGAAGCGAAGCGTGCATGAAGGCGCCCCGAACAAGATACCGAAATTGGAGGGGAGGCCGGCGGAATAGTAGCTCAGGCCGAGCACTTTTGCGGAATAATGCACGCGCGGTCAACTATCGGCCCAACTCACAGGTGTCGAGAAGTTTTTAGTTGAATTTCAACTTCGGAAATCCATCACGGCCGCGGCAGGATTCGGCAGACGTCGATTTGCAGGCGCTCCGAATAAGGTAAATTAACGGCATCCCCAAATTTGTACCGCCGACTCACATGTCCCAGCCCGCAGTCAGTGAGCAGACACAGCTGAGACGATATCTCTGATCATCAGATGGAAGACAGCTGACCAAAGCTATGGCTGAAGGAAAGTCAACAACTTTCTCGTAGCGGACCGCGTCTTTTGTGGCACTCTATCGTACTGTGCGAACACCTGCCACGCTAGCCGGATATGGAATCAGATTGAGGAAGGCGTGTCCGAGTACCAGATTTGCGCAATTAGTACGACTAGATGTATATATCAGGTGTCTAACAGGTAGATTAGATACTGCTCGCCAAGTTTAGTCTTATGCTCCACCGCAGGCCAACGATGAATCTCCCTCATACATCCTGTTGCACTCCGAGTTCGCAAACTTGGTCGTCCGAGTAAGAGAGCTACCACAGCAGCACGATACCGCGAATCCCGTGCCAGCATAGGAGTAACCCCCAACAGAGCAGGAGCTCCGTCACTTTGCTGCATCAGGAAAACGTGTGAACTCCGCGTACATCGTGCACGACCGCCGTGAGACACCCCGTCTCAGGGTACGTCAGGATTGTGCTGTGCGGAGCCACGCGGAGACAACTGAGACAGACACATTTTCCTGATGTGTCTCATCCTCCCGTGGACTCCTCATTGCGTCGCCCTTCGTCTTTCGTTCAAATTATGGTATCTTCGCACATGGTCGACAGTGGAGAGCTCTTTTAAACCTCCATGAAGTGATCATTATTGGCGACCGCGATCAGGAGTGACGGGCTGTCCGTGGACGTCCCGCGGTCGACCTCGGCGAGTACCGTCTAGTTGCCGACTGAACGCTTAAGCCCAGTCTCATCAGAAATGCCATATGAATAGCGGCTTTATCTGATCCCGTCGCCGAAAAAGACAAGTCCTTGTTTTCGTTGGGTCAGTAATTGGATACCTTCGACCCCAAAAATATGCTTCCACCTAAACTCATTCCTGTAATTCCGATGCCTGCGATTGAGTAGTTAGCACTCACAAAGATCCCAAACTACCAAAGTGATGATAGGCTGACCACGTTTGAAGTTCCGGATGTTTGGCCAGTCCGAGCACAATACATGTATAGGTCCAGTCAATATGATCGACGTCGTTCCTCTTTCAAGGCACGGGCATCGCCGAACGTTCAGCCGCCGTTGCCCGCTCAAGTCAGTGGTCACTTCCAAGGCAAGTGAGCGCTCCCTTTGCTCTAAGGGGCGCGTCAGTATTTACCTAGCTACTTTAACCTGCTAATTTCTACCTGTTGCCCGCTAACACATCGACCAGAGACGTCGCCGTGTGACCGCGTGAATCAAATTAACTGCCTAATCGAGTGCGATGGGGCCCTGATTTTACGCCGTCAGGGTCAGTTCGCGCTCAGTATCCGAGGGCTAAGGTTTCTCTTCCAGCGTGCTTGGCAAGCTGATGGTCCACGTAATGGGGGCGCTCGTTCTCTTTCAACGAACTATTGACGATACCCGTCGCTCCGTAGCCAACTAAGAGCGCGTCGTGATTCTCAAACCCTCAATTTAGGAAATGCTTGCGAGCGGAGGACCTTGATGAGCCGGTTTTCTTGGCGTAACGCGTATCTGGGGCCGAGGTCTTTCGCAAGGCACGTACTGCCGGCGACCGTTCAGCAGTTCTCTGCATATTTGTAAGGATCCGACCGTGACTAGGGGATTCGGGCGCCTGCGGAGGCCCCTGTCTGGTGAAGTCTACAATGAAAGACTCGTTCGGGTCCGCCTGGCGCTCCGAACAACAGAGGGAGGGAGAAGACTTACGGCTAAAGATCTCGCCGCTCCTCTAAACCCTTTCAGATGACCCTGCACGGCAAACGGACACCATATAAGGCGACCAGTTGAACCGCCTA
>WSUI01000633.1:0-12889 GCA_019633595.1 Tulasnella sp. UAMH 9824
AATCCAGACATTGCTGACGAAAGTCCGTTGTTTCGACTCTGGAAAGTTCCGCGCGCACAAGTATACGTATGTCCAGACTGAAAATCCATACGCTAGCACAAATATGCGTTGTAGAAAACGAAAGAGGGATTCCGAGGCGGAAGGAAACCAAGGTTCGGGAATCCTCGGAAGCCGCATGGGGTTGAGGACTCCCAACACGTCAATGACGCAAATAGAAGCCAACCCAGATGCACAAGTCGTCATTTTGCTCGAGAGATGTCTTAAGGTGTAGTATCGCCTGTGTGCGAAGCCAGTACCAATGCTACTGCATGGCTGGGTCAAGTTGAACGCGTCGGGTTGGCCGAACTCAGTACCGACCTCCGGCGCCAACTCCGGCTTTTCCTAGGATCCGCTATCCTTCTTCGATGTGATCGCAATGGAATATTCTAGTACTTCAGCAACCGTGGGTTTCCTCGATTTCTCCGGGTTGCGCCGCTCCCATCCAGTATGGTGGACGAGACCGATAACCCCGGTGCTGGTGCTCAAACTTCAAGCCCCGAATTACCTTTTGGGAATGGTCACTCAAGTCGGCAAACACAGTTTTCTGGATCGAGTGAGCACCTAGCAGAGGTACAGCTCGGAATTGATCGCGCCTTCTGGACAGCTTAGCCTCCTGGCGGAGTGGGGTATAGAGGGGACGGATAGTAGACCCTGTTCGGTTATCCTTGTACGACATGTACCACGGCCCCTTCTCTCCGGAGCGGCACTTCCACTGCCCGCATCGAGCCCCTTGTTGTTGGGAAATATCGCTACCCGCACTTTCTCCCATTCTTTGGGATAGGCTCGTTAGGTAACATACGGCGGAACCAAACGTCGTGTCCCCATTTCGCCTAGGGGGATGATATCTTTCAAGGGTCCGATCACTCTGCTGGACACCCACGAGGCGATTGCAAATGCAGACGAAATTAGTCTCTCCAAGCTTCAGTTAAGGCTCCGTGGTGCCGAGTTGCTCGCATGTTGGATTGGCACCACATGTTCGTCGAAGCCAAAACTCGCCACCGAGGCTGAAGCAACATGCGAGGTTTGCTGCACTGATTAACTTCGAAGCCGGCTCGCCCGAATCGAGCGCTTTAGGGGGAATGAATAGTTCCATTTGCAACTTCCGTGAAAGCAAAATCCACGCCGCTCATTGGAAGGGAGGGAAGACGTAAAGGACGGGTTCCTGCGCTCTCTGGTCTTGCGTATGGCAGATATGGCTCAAGTGGTCAGCCAATTGTTGGCCATCGATTTGACATGACCATATACGGAAGGTCTAGAGATATCGACCCATTCTATGGGATCGTTACATAAAATATGCTTGCGGTTCTTTAATCATGGAGACCCAGTACGACTCGAGTGACCCGCCGCTGACTCGGCCAATGAGGCCTAGCGTCGTTGTTCGCTCCTTCGTGCGAGCTTAAGGACCGGGGAAGCGGGAAAATCATATCGGAGGATACATTCAGCGGCGGATGCGCTCCAAAGGCTGCAAAGACCTGACGTGAAAGGAATTCTAGGGATGGAGGGTGAAGGGCAGCGCAGGGTCAGCCGAAAAAACCAGTGTCCCAAACATTCTGTGCTAAAGTGAATTTTGATTTGTTGCGATAGGGACTCGCATGTGGTTCAGACCTTCTAAGTTTGACAGGTTGAGGTACCAGCCAGTTGGACCCGCTTCTTATTACAGAATAGACTGGGCGCCCGTTGTGGGAAAGTCGGCATGGTTCTTCGATTCAATTCAAAGCCTCTCACACGCTGCACTACCGCCAAATCGACGGCGATGGCTAAGCCGCACGTGGCTATCATGTGGATCGAGGTGAAAAAGGCCTATTTTGGATTTCGGGGTGTGCTGCACTCTCTATTTCTCTACCCAAAATTTGGGGTGGGGTCGGGGTGGGGTGCGCTACCTTGGGATGGGATTGAGAAACTCTTAGACGGCACGCTCTGGTTAGTTTTTCTTGGCTTGCGTTGATATAGCGTAAGGGGCTCCGACGTTTCGAACAAAGAGCATGCTAGTCGAAGGGCTAGCAGAACACAAGTCTGAGGGTATGCAGAACCTTGTGTCTCCGCTATCTTGGTCTTCGTGTGCTCCCCCCAGCCCCTCGAATTCGATTCGTGACTAGGAGTTGGAAGCGATACGAAACCAATCTTCCACGGGGTGTCACCTCGGGGGTTGCCGTTGTTCGAGCTCATGAAAGGGATGGGCTCAGGTTTCAAGAATTGCCGAATTTGAGAGCCCATTCAATTGCCACAGGCCTTCACGCGAGAGGCATTGGACCATCAAACCCGCATCACATCAGGCTTCCTGCTTCTATAGCTTGGCCGAAATCCCCATAAAACCCACAAGGTTCACAATTACTTCATCATGTCAGAACGAAAATCACTTGTCCAAAACTTTGAAGCTTCGGGCTTCGCCCGTCCATGTGACTGCCGCTGACGTCAGCGGCAGGCAAACCTCACTTTCCCGCAGTAGCACGTGATCGCTTAGTTCTTCCTCGAACGTTTATCTTTGTTTCAAATTGATCGAGATGAATGCTTTATGACAACATGAGAAGGGGGAGGATCGGGAGGATCGGTACATTGGAATGCTCCCGGCAGGTGATTGTCGTAATTAACACTGGAAAAGAGAGACAGGCTCTCGCTAGGCATCGGCTATTTCTGCACGTGGAAGGTCCCCAATGCTCCCACTCAGCAAAGTCGGCACATTCACACTGTTTCAATCACAAAAGTTGCTGTATACACCTGGAGAATCCGGAAACCTATTTTTACTACTAGCCGGATACGGGATGAAAATAGGCAAACGGCAAAAGGAAAGCTATCGATATATCTCCAAAATATATGCGAACGAGTGGGGAGGGGAATCTGAGGGATTATACAGACGGTATCACGATGTCTCAGGAGACGAGAAGACATGGACAAAAGTTGCAAATGAGGGACACGTGCGGCTGAAGCATGAATTCGCATAGTGTTGTAGTGGGTGTAGGTTCAACTTTGGCCCAGGATCGTCGTGCTACCTTCCTTCGAGAGCACTGGACTGTTGGGCCCCATTCTCTACTTCCGACCAGAAGGTACGGTAACTACGGTGTCTGGGCTGTGTGTGTTTGCTGCATTGCCATGTCGATCTTCTGAAAAAGAGAGTAAAGTGGCGATAGCGACCTGGACATTGTTTTGTGCGATCGGGGTTGCTTTTACTGGAGCTTGGTGCACTGGGCAGAGGGAGTGAACTAATGAACGGGAGGTAGTTTCTCTTGAAGACATGGAGCCAACTGTGTTCTATACAGAGCTGGCATAAGCAACAGCCAATGGGACGAGGAAGAAAGAGAAACCTGGTCTTACTTGTTACTACGGGCAAGAGAGGTGGGACTCCCGACGACTCTGGAAGATGGCAACGAAGGTCCAGGAGACTTCGGGAAAGATTATAAACAGTTGCAAGACTGTATAAGGTTTACAGAATGTATGGAGGAGAATGCTGTGGGTATTTGGGTTTGAGCTCTGCTCTCGCTGAAGAATTTATGCCTTTCGCTTGCTGACCCGAGGATGTTTTGGTAAGACATTATCGGGGCAAGCGTACCCTTCCTTCGGAATCATCAGAAAACCTTCTTGATGACTCTTCATTGTAGCGTTTGCAATCGGACAAGAAACGACGCGATGGAGAGTGGAGAGCGGCAGAGTCGCAAAGGGGGAGCACACCGTCTCGAGCCTCACAGCAGGAACCGACAAAACGGATGCAAGTCAAATGCTGTCTTGCTCGTATGAGAGCACGGATCTACCTTATCTTTGGGGCGTGCAATGCAAGGTATTCGGTGCGCGCCGTTCTCCGTTGACGGAATCTGCCTAAACTACCAAATGGAGATAGCCAGCTCAGGGTCCTGCTCGAACTGGAAGGAGAGCGAGGATCTTGCTGGGTCTGTCAGTTCAGGGTCGTCAGTTGGAACAAGGTAGATTTTCTACGTGAGTACTGGAAATTATGGCCGAAGCAAAGTGGCGGCGATGCATTTCCCCGAGGTTCAGCCGGGAGCGAACGGAGCATGTTTTGGGGAGTCGAGCAAGATTGACAGGCATGAAGACACGTAAATTCTGGCCGCTGACCACATCCAAAACCAAACGGAGAGGCAAAACCTTTCCTCGAGGCACTTAGGACAACAGATAAGCGCAGACCGGATCTACGAAGAAGCTTGGGGTTGTGCTTTTTACCCGCTCATACGGTCGCGTCTTATTACGGGTGTTGTCATTACGCTACGCTAGTCGTGGGTGGGAAGAAAGGAGATGGACCAAGAGACGTCAGGATTTTAGCACTCTGCCCGACTCCGAGTCCCGCCGCCGCCGCCGTCGACAAGGGACGCGTAGTCCCGAACATCCCTTCGGAGCACAACGATTATTACAACTAAATCAAAAGTTTCATCGGGGTACATTCACATATCCTCCCAAGAGCAGAAGCCCGAGGGCTGACAGGCCAAAAAAGAGTCTTATTTCATTTCGGACATCACTCTCCCCGGTGCAATCACCAGCCCAAGTTTTACGCGACACCCCAGGGGAAGTCGCTCTCAGATATGTGTGCACAAAACTAGGAAGGGTCGACAGAAAGGCAGAAGTGAATTGGTAATCACTCCGTCACGTGCAGGCCGTGAAGAAGAATTCGGGAGGGAGCTTGCCCAACCCAACCAAGTGGTAATCTGCCGCTACAGCAAGCCAGTCCTTACATGACTTGCGGCGGAACAGGGGAAAGAAGGGAAGAAAAAACCATGCACCGGCGATCGTCAGCTCGTCTGCAATGATTTCGTAAGAAAGAGTCGTATCGCTGCAAGGGCAGCAGCGCCCGGCAAGCGGAATGTGCCTTCGCACATCCTCCGATGTACAATCCCTGGTCGTGCCTCACGAAGCAGCCCTCGGACCAGGGGCGGCAGCGTGTGCTTCCAAAGTCGTCATGCGCCACTATTGTGCCAGATGGTGACGTATCCGGATGATGAACTGTTTAGAAGCTCCACGGTTTGGGCTGCCTTACGTTGTGACCTCAGTCCGAGCGATCGGTACAGGAAATGCGGCATTGTCGCAATTCCTCGATACAGAGACCAAACAGAAAATGGAATTGGAATTTCTACCTTTTAGGAAATCCGAGAACCTGCAGGGTCTATCTCACTGACCAAGCCAGGAACGCCCACGGCACCCGAAAGCGGAAGGAGTCTCATTCCGGACATTGCTTAAAGCGCTCTGGTTTGACAAAAGCGCGGGGCCATCAATTCCGCCTTACGTGTGTTGAAAGTGCGTTGTGTTCGGGTGTGATCACCGGTCACCGACGGCGTGTGATCAACGAAAGTGAAAGCAACGACGTGACTAAGCAACCTTCCTACTCACTCATCCCCTCTATCAACTGTCGATGAAACCAACCTGATGGCGGAAACCTCCTACATATTTTTCCCCCCTGGGGTCACCCTTCTTGGAACGATTCGCGCAGGTAATTTGGGTCATCCCTGCAAAGGCGGAGGACCAGCTTTCCGAATTCAGAGCGTCTTCCGCACTCCCGCATACCTCAGCGAGTTATCGTGCCCCCAAGTGCATCTCAGTTAGTATCTCTCCAGCATGCAGTCGATCACTTAGAGATTGCTTTAGAGCTCAAGCAAACACTCTGCAGCCCCTTTGCATGACAGGTACCAATTTGGCTGTGGTGGGGCCGTTAGACGACTATCCAACGGACATTGCCGACTGAAGCCGTTTCTCTATTCGTTCGGAGGGAGGGTGCCTCTATTCAATACTGTCCCTGATCATGGGATTCCAGTCACGGTGAAGTCAATCCTGATCGGGAAATGCACCCTAGTGGGACACCCACTCGGCGTTGTTGCGTGCCTTGGCGGCAAACCGTCGTGGTCCGTTAAATTGAGTGGCCAATAAGGTCAAGTTATCAAATTCCGAGTATAGCAGTCTATTCGGGGGAGAAAGCGCGATTTCCGAGAAGTTGTGAGGGCGCTTCTTCGGCGATCCAGGGTATACTCTCCGCGGGAGCGCGTTAAACCCCTTAGTCTTGTCCTTTGCGGACGAGGCGAACCCCAAACTCCTCCCCCATCTAGCCGCGTAGTTTGCATTCGCACGACCCTCCCTTCAAGGTGGTCTCCCCGATGCGTAAAGCTGAACCACGCAACTAGGAGGGCTAGCGTAATTTCCAGAAAGGAACCTCGTTCGGCGAGCACGTGCAGGGAATGGTCAACACCCAATCCATAGGGTCCGGAGCTGCACCTTGCCTTACCTCATTCTAATGAGAAAGGGCCTCCACACACGGATCATTGGTTCTGAAGCACCCATATAGTTCCGAAGGGGTGTCCTTCGAAGGAAATTGATCCCTGCCATAGATGATTTGAGAAGCGGAGGATGAAGCTATCAGACAAGTCAGGTATGGGCCGTGATGCCCCAGACTCTCCCAGGTTCATAGCACCTCACTTAAGGCTAGGCCAGAAGGGTCCCCTATATTGCGACACTAATGCCACTAGAAAACCGTCCCGAGGACGTCCTCAGACCAGGTAACTAGAATTACAGTTATTCCCTATTACGCATAATCCCTTTCCTCGCTCAGGAGCGAGAGGGCCCCAAAACCCCTCAGAAATGGCGGGTTTCGTAGTCCTGATTTTAGGGAAGCCGGGACTCCGAAAGCCATATCCAGACAAGTGGACGATGGCTAAAGCCAACTGTATCGGATAAATGACGGTTGGGCGCCAGGGTCGTCGGGCCACGTGGGCGGGGAGGCTTTCGAAGTTCGTGGCAACTCAGGATGAGACCCCATCTCGCGATGCTAGAATGGGCGTCTCCATTCACTAGAGCGGTACCACGCGAGCCAGAGGAATCACGTTAGGAGGTTGTTTGATGAGTACTCTATGATCCTCGAGGGCGAGTCCGCCATGTCAATTCGCAGCGGCACCGCACGGAAGCGCCTAATGCAGATCTGGTAGGTATTTCGCCACAGCAGCCGGAACGGAACGCACCAGCAACCCAGATGAATCTCCTTGGGCGAGCTTCTATCGCCATCGCTAGACAAAGCGTCGTTCTGGACGTACTTTTGAGGTTCTGCCTGTCGAATATACCGGGCTCCCCGTTTCATTTCGTCGGAGGACCTTTGAAACCCCCCTTTTTAGGAGAAGATGTGTATTCATCCATCCTGTGATGGGCGAGAAATAGTGTAGCGCAGGTCTTTTGATGGCTCAGTGATGGCCGAAAACCTTATGTAAGGGCTTGGACCCAACTTGACGGTCCCAGCAGATTGGTAATCACGCCCTGCGCTTTCGTGCTGCTTACAAATAGCGGGACTAGCCGAGCCGTAAACAGCTCCCACTTTGCCTGGCGGAAGGACTCTTTGGAACCAGGGCGTTCGGGTAGCTTAAGCAGCCCGTGGCAGTCGGACGTACTGGTCGAGATACCACAGTGCTCTGATCTGACCTCCCCTTCCCCCCTCTCCCCTTCCCCTCCCCCCTCCCCCCTCCTCTCTTCCTCCCCGCTCAAAGCAAGAGACAAAATACCGAGACCACTCACATCAGGAGGACGGGACTGAAGTATATAGAACGCAGAGCGTTGAACCGAATCACTAATCAAGCTCATGCAACAAAGGAAAAATATACGTCAGGGGCAGATATAAAAATGGACCAAGAAATTGTTGACATTGGCATTGATCATGGAGAATAGGTCGGATGACTGGTTGAAATGTCACGACGAGGAGTTTCGTTAGTGTCGGATCTCCCAATCCTTCCTGCCGCGATATCCTCCTCCTAGCCAAGGCCGTAGCTTATTCCACGTATCACTCTTGATGGGAAGGAACCTTAGCGACCGTTTGCTGTCTACGAGTTGCGGAAAGCGTTCCATTCTGGAGTCGGGCGGTTCCCGTGGCAGGTTGTTGTCCAGCGGGCTGGATGTTTGCCGCTTCGGCGGTTGGAGTCACCTGCACCGGGCAAGGTGAATGGGTAGGGGACCCAGTAGAGTTGGTCTTGGAGGACATGGAAATCTATGGAACGCAGCAGAAGCATTGGTACCGAGAAAAGCTTTCCATGGATCCACGACGTAGGTGGCGGGGAGCCTTACCGATAGAATCGCGACGCGTGCGATAAAATACGATGATGGAAAGTGCGTAGAGGTGATGCTAAACACGCAAGCTCGAAGGATGTTGCTAGTGGGGGGATAACAAGAGTAGCGAAGCGTGGTCTTGGAGTGGGAGGGGGATTGATGCGGATGGGGCTCGCTCTTTGAAAGCTCGTTTTATAGACAGACTCGGTTGCTTACGTCAGATTTGGGACAGAGAAGGGTGATGGGGGGATGTACTAGCCCAAGGATTGTTTGGTCGAGGCTTACCTTGAAGGCAGCCCTCTCGTTCAGCTGGCTACAGCAGTGGAGGAGGGTCGTGTGTCGACCAGATGGCTCACACCCTGAGACCCGACAGCCTGGATTGCAGGGACAAGCGCAAGTCCCCGCTACTATTCCGGGAGAACCGGGACACGACTGATTGACATCTTGGCCAGCGGATTAGGCAAGGTGGAAAAGTTTAAACGCTCCGACGATGCGCACCTTAGTCCCCGAAAACGCCTCCAATGCAGTGGCATAGCCAAGCGGGGATAGGGTGAGGGTGACTGTAAGCAAGTGATGGACGGAGATCTCAAGCAACGGTGTCTACATACGCTAACGTTACTCGAGGTACCGGCTTGACTTCCTATGTCAAGGGCCAAAGTTCCGCATTCGAGGATAATCATTTGTTTAGTGAAGCCAGTAGTAGTAGAAGAGAAATCCGCTGGACGAAAAGGGTAAAACAAGCAGATTGCAAGGATAATTGTGTGGGCGACGGTGCAGACCGCTACCCATCCATCGGCCCCGCATCGGCGATGTGCATTCCTGGTGGATCTCCGGAATCGCAACGCACGGAAATGGATGCGCAATCAATTGTTTTGGCACGATCGCGATGCCGATTGTTCGACAGTCAGTTTCAGGGTTCGGGGTGGGAAACCTGTTTGTTGCAAACGCGGACCAGAGAAATGTTTCGGGTAAGGCGCGGGAGTTTGTGTCAATCCGGATGATGAAGGAAAAGCTACATAATAGCTTGAGGAGCCTCTGCTGAATTTCTTCTGGAGCTGGTCGCGGGAGAAGCCCAGGAGAAGCCCACCACTTCCCAATAAATACCAGCGCCCAGTCCCGCCACCAGCAACGGGCATATATGATTTTGAGATTTGACAGACAGGGTAGTACCCGAGCATTATACTGGGACAGGAACTAGCAAGGATATGTGAAGGACGAAGCTGATCTGACAGGTACCCTGGTATTGGAGCGGTGACGATCGGTCACTCGAAGTCTAGCAAAATAATATTCAATACAGAGTTTGCTCTGGATCGGGACCAAATATTTTTCAGCCTAAAAGCTCAGGCCTAAGGGAACTGGTCAGGGGTCCCCCACGTCTCAAGTGCTCTGAAAAGCAATACTCAAGTCATCAAAGACAGAATAGAGCCTAGGTTTGAGCCACGGAGCTATTATTGTCAGTTTCCGAGACAGAGACATGTCCGTGGGCCAGATTTGGCACCCAATTTTATGGACTCGGTGCTCGGGTCGGATTTGACGAATTTATACCCTAGAACAAGTTTCGTGAGCCAAACCATCAGATGGTAGGTAATTCAACATATTAACGCAATAATTAGTCCGATGGCCGAGGGGTAATAAAAATCCGAAACATTGGAATGGAAGTCCAAAACACTGACATGAGACAAAGAAAACTCTACCGGATCACCCGATCTGACATGACGGGTGCCATTGAGACACCCAGTAAGGTGGAGGTGGCTTCGGGGCTACCGTTGGTACTATGTCACGGTGCAGTGAGGTGGAGGTGGCTTCGGGACTACCGGTGATACTATGTCACGGTGTGAGGACCCGGAAGCGTTGGGCGATGTTGGGAGACGCCAAGGGTCCTATCCTATGCGAAACCTTGTCTAAGCAGGCATAATGCGGGAAAATCCCCGTCGGCGATTGCTTAGACCTGCTAAGGGGAGCCATTGCTTATGTGGCCAATTCGACGTCCCCCGCGGTCCAAATGAAGCAGACGGGCTTCTCTTTTTCACGGGGCCGAAGTTATTATTTCAACAAGAAAAGCAGCGTACTCACATAGAGACGAGCCCGTTGCCACGTTCACCGCCCCGGAATCCCCCCTGGTGTTTTCTATCACAAACCACGATTCTCATAAAGACGCAATGTGGAGAAAATTGATGTATCAGTGCGAAGAAACGCATCGCTCGTAGTGCCCTAGTCCAACAATATCCGCTCCGCCTTAAGCGCTCAGGGTCTGTTACCAACTGTAGCCCGTTTCCAGTGTTATGGAAAAAAACACGCGGCAGTCTAGCTACAAATATGGTGCGACCAGGCGTATGTTTATGCAAGCAAGTGATTTTTTGGGGCCAAACTCCCTCTATAGCAACAGGCGAAATTTGCGCATTGCGCGAGATATGCTCCCTCGGCGGCGTCGCAAGCCAAACGCAGGAATCACACCCGACCGCTCGGTGATTCGACACTCGGAGTTTCCACGCACACAACGGCGCATGTTTCCAGGGCGAGAGATCGTACTTCTGAATCAAAGATGGAGAATTATGCGTCGCAGAAAGGAGAGGGAGCGACGGGAAGGAGGGAGAAGGGACGAAGGAAGATAGGAACGAAGGAAGACAGGGACGAAGGAAAGGCATGTCTCGGCAATCCCCCAAAGTTGGGCCTCCTGTCATGTAAATGGCGCAAAGATAAGTCAATCGCGATCCAAAAGTTGTTCGGCTGTACTACTGTCGGTGTTTGGAGACGGTTTCGGTACTTTTCTCTGAGTCAAGTTGAACGCGTCGCGATGGGTTTGAACGAGCAAGCATCAAACACGTCGACAGTCTCAAGCTCTCCGAAGATCCACCAGTGCCCTCCAAGTTGAGCCGTTTGGTACCTTGACCACAAAATGCTTTCTCCATTTCTGCAGGTTGCACTCAGTCCTGTTCAACACTGTGGACGAGAATGACAACTCGGTGGTGCGCAAGCTCCAAGCCTCAAATTACCTTTCGGGCGCGGCCATTAGATCAACCTGTCGGCGGACATTGGCCTCCGAGCCACGGTCCCGGGTGCCAAAGTTTGCTTCCGACCCAGGTACATCCACCGACCTCAGATCGTCACCCCGTAATTCGAGTTGCGAAGGACGATGGAGGGACAGGACTGGGTATGGGCTAGACTGTCACCCCGCTATCGGGTGGGGAGGCAATTACGGGGTAATTCTGATCGTATTGTGACCGCTGCCGACTGACCTTTCTAGACAATTCATGATGCCTGGCGTCCCTTAACATTGCTCAGCGGCAGCCCCTGCATGCAAACTCATGGAACTCCTCTCCCAATTCGGGGTAGCCTCACCAGCTAACGTAGGGCCGAGACATTCGCCATGCTTCCATCTTGCCTTCGTTGATGTGGAAGGGATCGTTCTAACCTGCGGAAAGTCCGCCGGCCGCTGTATGTAAATATGGAGCAGATGTGCGCAGACTTCGGGGACGCCGTCGACCCAAAGCTCTCTGCAGGTAGCTCCATAATCAGTCAGAATGGAAAAATGTGAACACACATACCTATAGTGTTATAGTGCAAAGATGACATATGTAGGGTGTCGCGCCCTGGCCCACACGTGCTCCGAAGGGGGAAGCCGGCGCACAGGGAATGATCTTTCTGCGGATCCCGGGCGCGAACAGGGCTGAATGTAGGGGGGAGCGCACCGAAAGCACCCCCCCCTCACCGGTTGGCACTCGTAGCGGGGTGGTCGGTGGGTGAAGAAAAAGGCGAGAGGACAGTGAGGCTGTGCGCAAAAGGTTTGGACAATGAAGAAGGAAGGGGGAAGGTCTGAGAACGGACTAGTACGATGTTATTCCGTTATGTCCGCAGGCCGACGCATCTCCGTCGCACATCGACAGTGCTTGCATACTAGCAGGGAGCTCGCACCTCTGGTTATCGTCCATGCAGACACGACGGTGGATCTGAATTGCCCAGAGGAGCCAGGACTCCGTTTCTAGTGACAGCGGGACGTGTCCTACTAATCAAAACTTGGCGACTGGGTATTCTGGCAACATGCGAGATATCCTTTGCTGATTCCCTTCCAAATGGGCTCTCCCGGATCGAGCGCCCCAGCGAGAATACATTGTCTGGCTTTCAGAGCACCGTGGAATTTGAGCCCACGCTGTCTACTGAAAGAGGAACAGCCGAAATGGAAGGGGAGGCTTTCGCACCTACCTCGCCCTGGAACTCCGTTTGCGTCAAGACTCTCTCGAACCCGTTTCTTAATATATCTCCAATAAACCGTGTCACCGTTACCTTGGTCCTTGAGCTTTCAGAATGGAGGAAGGCTCAAAGACACTAGTCTCCATGGCTAGCTCGGCGGAGGCTCGTGCGTTTTTGGTTCCGGATCCAGATCGGCGACCAAGTAGCGCTATGTGAAAGACCCCAGAGAACTGGTCTATATTCCTTCGAATCCCCGCGCGGCCACTGGAATGGCCGCATTGGGCTGAACTACCCGCAGGGTACGGGCACAACGAACTGGGCACCCCGCTCAGCCAACCAATTCCTGGTCCAAACATTCTTTGCCAAAATGGTTTTTCATCCGCGCGATAAGGGCTTGCAACTCCTTCCGCGAGCTTCTGAACTCAATTGAGAGACTGCGTCTCCTGTCACTCAGGGCCGCGTCTATAGCCAGAGACTCGGGTCATTAAAGACAAGCTCGACAGGGTCATAACAGCGATCCAACCTAGCCTGATTTGGGGGGTTGTGTGACTCCTTTTCTGGGGGGGGGGGGGTGGGGGCGTAAGGTCGGCATTACGTTGGGGTCAACAAAACGGCCCGTTGGACCACCCCCCGGGCCGGAACCGGGGGCCCC
>WSUI01000634.1:0-20153 GCA_019633595.1 Tulasnella sp. UAMH 9824
ATCTCTGCGAGTTCTAACAGAGTGCTGGCCCTCTCTTGATCGTTGCCTTGAGCCCCATATACGTCTGCGAGGCCGGAAAGAGCAGCGACTCTCCTTTCGCTGTTTGGATCGTCGATATGGATTTTCAGGACTTCGAGGTAGAGCGGAACTGCCTCCCCGTTGTTCCGTTGAGCTCGGTGGATCTCTGCGAGCCCGAACATAGCGTCTGCTCCCCCCTTACTGTTTGCTCTCCTTTCGCTGTTTGGGTCGTCGATATTGATTTTCAGGACTTCGAGGTAGAGCGGAACTGCCTCCCCGTGGTTCCGTTGAGCTCGATGGATCTCTGCGAGCCCGAGCATAGCGTTTGCTCCCCCCTTGGTGTTTGCAGCGTCGTTATAAATCCTTAGGGCTTCAGTGTAGAGCGGAGTGGCCTCGTGGAGGCTTCCTTGATTTCGATGAAGCTCTGCGAGTTCTAATAAAGCGTTGGCCCTCCCTTGGTGGTTGCGTTGAATCCGGTGTACCTCGGCGAGACCAGACAAAGCATCAGCTCTCCCTTTGACCCTCGTGATGTCCGTGTAAACTGTTAACGCTTTGGAGTATGCCGCAGTGGCCTCGTCGTAGTCGTCCAGAAGTCGAAGCGCGTCCGCGAGACGTATCAGGGCCTTGCCAATCTCTTCTTTGTCGTAAACTATTTGAAGGACTTTGGAGTAATATGATGCGGCATCCCTATATTCCTTTTGAAGCATATGCATTTCGGCAAGCGACTGTAGGGCCAAGACCTTCACTTCTTCGTCGCCAGTACGTGTGGAGATGGTCAGGGCTTCTGTAAGAAAGCTCGATGCCTTGGAATGGTCGTTCTGCATTTTATGGATGGTCCCCAGCGCAACAAGACGACGAGGAGAGAGGTCGCTTGAACCCGCTTGATCTGAAGTTTTGGGCCCCTCCGGAACCATCTTCGGCTGTCCCTAGTCGTTAGTGATACCCAGATAATCCAAGACCAACACGACTTGCCATCCGGTTCATTGAGTCTCTACAATGCTCGGCCGAGGGCCGCTTGCTGGGATCGATGCTCCAACACTCCGTCATGAGCGAGTGGAGTTCCCGAACCAATGCCACCCGGGTATCGTTGTCGACGTACAAAAGGTCTCCTTGAACGACGTGTTTAATGACAATGGAGTCCCTTTTGACATGTTCAAAAGGAATGGAATTTGTCAGAACCTATTTCAGTGGTAATTATGAGCCTTAACCGAAGATATTTTCTCGATTCACGCATACCTCGTAACATACCCAGCCCAACGACCAGATGTCGCTCCAGAGGCCAGGTTCGTCATCCATCAGCAGTTCTGGAGCCGCCCATCGGAGCGTATACTGATTCCCCGTCAAGGTTATAGTGTTGGTCGTCGGACAAAGCGTCGTTTCAAACACCATTTTGGGAAATGCGGCATCTCCACCTTGGTCGATTTGCTTATCAGGAGCTTGGGTCTTGGTTGAAAGTCGGCGAGCAGAGCCGAAATCTGTTATCATTGCGCGATACCCCCAGCTTACAAGTATGTTGACCTGCACAATGAGAACTAAGTCTTCCTAGCGGATCATGGAAGTAACATCCGAACGGACCGATTTGAGGTCGCCGTGGCAGATTGGCGGACTTCGGGTATGGAGGTATTCCACTCCTGTCGCCACGTCGTTAATCTGTGGAGATGTGCTTTAGGCAAAATTCAGTCAAACGCGGTTCAATCTTACTAGCGATATTCTCTCGGGGATTTCCCAATCTCGGGCGGCTGCGAAGTCCTTTAAATTCCCATGTTTCGCCCACGGGAAAATCAACCAGATTTTACCGCGGGGCATGTCTTCGACGAATCCTTCGAACTTGATAATATTTTTATGTGAGAGCTCAACTAGGAATCCCGCTTCCCTGAGTGCTAACTGAAACGGACTTAGCGCTGTACGCAGGCTCAACAAGTCCGAATGACCATTTCTTACACGCAAGACTCGTGGTTGATCGCTTTCATCCTCAATCTTCATTTTTTTGACAGCTACATCCTGTTGGGTTGTGGTTAGGAAGCCGCCCAAGTGGAAACGCGAGGATGCCAAATTGCAACGGACCTCGCCAAAGACCAAATTAAAGCGTTTCCAACTATCGGGCCTGGGTTTCAGAGCTGCTCGCGTGACGGTTGCATATCCTCCATGGAACTCGCGCGTATCGTCAGGAAATGTGATTGATGAAGGATCAATTCGCCATTTTGCAAGCTCGTTGATCTTATCCCTCTGCGCGAGAGCAGTATTCGTTAAGTCTCATATCAACGTTGCACTTTACGATCCTGATGGGACACACTAATTTGGCGCTAAGCTGTGATGTACTGCCTTGCTCGGATCCTGACGGACGAGCGTGGACGTCTTGGTTCTTGTCCTGTTGCATTGGGTTCTTGTCGCAAAGAAGTTTGGTGATCGAGCAATCTAGTGGAGAGCAAAGAGGTTCACCGGGTGGAGGGGTATCCGAAATCGATCTGATACGAGACCGAGGTGGTGGCAGGAGGACAAAAGAGGAATCACATTACACAGCATCTAGAGCCTCGCCAGCACGCGGCGATCGTGTCACGGGCATTCTAAGGTCGCGTGAACAACACGAGGTTTTAATCGCTGGCGCTTAACAGTTGGTGATAGGATAGCGCGGAGTCCCCACCAGCACTGAAGGGACAGTGATCCAGTGTTACTATTGTTGAAGCCCTCGAAACGATGTCCAAAATGGTGTACTTGTCCTTATTCCGACAGATGTTCAGCCGTAAGCTCGTCCGGATGGGCTGTGCTATATTTGATCCATTTGTTTTCTCGCCTCCACCTGCCTAATAAGGCAGGTGCACGGGGATTTTGTTTGCTGGAATTCTGGCGAAAGTCTCTCGTGACACAACTCGTTTTGTCCACTGTGTCGCGGCCGGTGCCTCTTGGATTTAGCTTCCGGACGCCCTGAAACGGTCTTGCAGTGGATGATGGCTGGCTTCGCTTCCGAGCTTTAGGTGTAAGCGGAGATATCGGCGGGTTCTCCAGCCCAACCCCGATTACAGTTTAAAGTTCTTACGTCAGCACACCCCACCTTATCATCCGATTCCCGCAATCCGATCTCAGGTTCTCTCTACACTCATCTACTCGTTGAGCAAGGTACGTGCATATCGTCTTGCATCCTGGAGACGCTTCATCTGACAGCACATTCTCTAATAGAATGAGAGAGAAGTGGAAGAAGAAGCGTGCGCGCAGACTTAAGCGTAAAAGAAGAAAGGTGCGTCTTTCCTGCCTGGTCGATATTACAACGAATGCTGTTGCCGACGGTCTCCATTTAATTTCCACAGATGAGAGCTCGTTCTAGTACGTGTTGATCCACATACCCGTCGCTGACAACCTGTGGACAACCAGTTTGCTGAGCCCCGATTCTGTCCCCGCAGAGTAATCGCCTCGCCCGGTTATGACGTCGCGAAGACTGTCGGCGCTACAAGAGGTCTTCTCGGCCCCTAGCACTCGTTCCAGCGCCAAGGTGGCCCGTGCTTCCGGCAGCGGACGTTCCATATTTCCAGCCTCGACGTTGTTCCAACAATCCTCATGTCGTCGGACACCTGGAGAGGAGTTACTTGCATCAAGCATCTAACCAAGTCGAAATGTATTCTGTTCTGTTTTGTTTCTCCAAAGTTCCTTTGCCTGAATGTACGCATATCTCGAACGGCTCCTGCGAATGTGCAACTGCATTTCTGCTCGACATGTCGCGTGACACCCAAACCAGCCCGAATGGTCCCCGAGTACAGCTCCCCTACCCTCCTTTATCAACATTATTCATACTCTCTACGATGGGCTGTACCGATACGTGCCGGCAATCCGTGATTGGAGGGAGCGCTAGTAATCCTGCCCTGACTATAGCCACAATGACATTCTCCAGCCTCGCTCTTTGAACCTCGGACAACACATAGATACCACTCATTGCGATGGAATATGTTGGGACCGCCGCCGCCGATCTCGTTGACCTGTTCGTGGCCGAGGCTCGGATTCGCCAGAAACGGTAGCGGGAAAAGGCGAAAAACGAACCGCGGTAATCAGGTGCTACCCGACCCTGGATGGCCAGCATTGGAATTTCGTTCTGCACGATCCTCCTCAAGGCTCACCTTGTCTTATTCTCGTCGCTCCTTATTCCCCACCAAGACCTTTGATTACTTCTCTTGCACGGATCAGGACGCGTATCTGTTTTATTACAACTCTCAAAAATGGCCGGTCATACGAATGAAAAGCCAGCCTCACGATTCACGGTGGTCAGTCTCTTTCAGGCTTGCCACGAAGATGGACGTCGGGCAACTCGTGCTAACGTTTCTTTTCGTCTTAATGGTGCTTATAGTTTGCCACTGTAACTTTCTACTTGGTAGCTGCAATTGCTGTGAGTGTTCTTTGCTGCGAGACGCGCTGGCTGCGCATTTGCTGACGGTCCGATTCCAGATGGTCATGGCGTACGTCCTCAGTCGAATCCACACTTTCACGCCTCCTAATCGCTCGCTCCGCACTATAGAAACAAATGGGTGTTGAACAAGACGGACGTCCCACTGTTCTTCCTGTTCACTCAGCTCGTGATCGCCGTCGTGCTGTTCGCCGGTCTGCACGTTTCTGGCTTCCTCTTCAGGATGCCTGAAAAGCCCATGGACATGGCTCTGTTGAAGGGCTTGGCTCCTATGGTCATCCTCGGTGTTGTTAACCTCAAGTACGCCTTTCTTTTTTTTTCTTGAGGCTTTCGCGTTTACCTAATGGGTCCAACCCGGTTTAGCCTGAACAACTTCACCTTGAAATACGTCGACGCCTCGTTCTACCAAGTCGCCCGAGGTCTCGTCCTCCCATTCACTGTCGTCCTCTCCTCCATGATGCTTCACCACCGCCCGTCGCTGCTCATCATCATCGCCATTTGCATCGTCACCGGTGGATTCCTCCTCGGTGTCGCCATGGACTTGTCTCCCGGAGGCATGACCACGACCACCCCTATTGGAGTTATCTGCGGTGTTCTCTCATCCGTCACCACCGCTCTTCAAGCAGTCGTCATCAAGCAGGCGCTGGGCGTCGTCGGTGGAAACGCGATGGACTTGTCTTGGTACAACAACGTGCTTTGCGCCTTCATCATGGTCCCCTGCATCGTTTTGGCTGGTGAAGTTCCCAACGTCATGAGGCTGTTTAACGAAGGCGGACCAGCCTTGTCTACTTTCGTCTATGGATCAGCCATCACGGTATGTCCTGACCCCATTTAGTCTCTTTTGCTCCATCTAATGTCATGCTATCACCTCCCCAGGGCGTCTTCGGTTTCCTCATCGGCATCGCAGGCTTCCTCAGCATCAAGATCACCTCCCCAATCACTCACATGGTCTCCTCTGCCGTCCGTGGTGTAGTGCAGTCACTCGTGGCGGTCTGGTTCTTCGGCGACATCATCACTACGTGAGGATCTGCTTGCATGCCCTTTTACAGCGCGTCACTGACAGAGCACTCTCCCTTGACTAGTGGTCGTGGATCTTCCATCGCTCTCATCCTTATTGGCTCGATATACTACACCTGGCTCAAGAACGAGGAGCAAGTCGCAAAGGAGCGTGCTGCTGGAGGTTCCGCGTCCAAGTTGGAAGCTGGTGGATATGAGAGGATTCCCATGAAGGACGTCGATGCTGACATCCGAAAGGCGGAGGCAACTCAGTCTTGAGCCCTATCGGTTGACTGTTCCCGTATCTATTCGCTTTGTTTACGGTGTGTCGCTTTATCCTTCTGTCTTGCTACGTTAGTGCGTCATTTAGAGTACATCTATCCCGCGAGTCGGATTATCGTATCATCTGGCTATCTTTATATAGAAGCTCCTCTTCGGGTGGAACATTGCGCGCGTGTATCGAAGAAGAAAGTCCAATAAAGCAGGATATTGATTTATGAGAGAGAAGGCGAGTTGGCGTTTTATCTAATCTACAAACGCCTTGGCTTGGAGGTTGAAAAACTCGGCGTACCGCCCGTCCAGCTTCATCAATTCGTCGTGAGATCCGAGTTCGGTGATGGTACCTTCCTCGACGACTGCAATTTTGTCGGCTCGGCGGGTTGTGCTGAACCTGTGAGAGACGTAAACGGTCGTCCTAATATGTCGCAGAGTTAAAGAATTTGTCAGCGAATGAGTGGCCAAACAAGTCTTTCCTCTCCGACGTACCGTATCTTTTCTCCGGTTTCCGAAAGCGACAATGAATGGATTCTCTCAAAGAGCTCATGTTCGGCTCGAGCATCAAGAGAGGCCGACGGTTCGCTACAGGTGTGGATAGAATTAGCCAATGCCTGTCTCCAAAACTCGAAGGAGCCAGGATCAGCGAGTCCACTCACTCGAATACGACAAGGTCCGCTTCATCAGACCTCATGAACGCTCTAGCGAGGGCAATCCTTTGCCATTGTCCTCCCGACAAACTCTTGGCATCTCTCAACTGCAAACGCATTTGATGTTTGCCTCTCCTTCCTTTAGGTGCAGGCCCGGATGGTAGAGGAATGGCACCCGGTGGGGGAGGACCCCGACCCCCAATTCCTGGCGGTGGTGGTCCAGGTGGCGGCATCCCCATAGGCGGTGGAGGCGGCATAGATGGAATTTGAGCAGGCGCCATATCCTCTCCTCGAGCAGGATTCCAGAACTTGTCTAGCTCCTCTTCGACACCCTTTGGGAACCTTGAAACAATCGCCTCGGCTCCTCCTTTCCTCAACGCGTCCATCATGAGAGCTTTGTCGTCAATCTTGGGGTAGTTGCCAGTCCCGACGTTGTCCTTGACGGTCAAGTTGTACTTGGCGTAATCCTGGAAGCACACCGTCGTATGGGCGTGAAGAGAAGACCTGGTGTACGATGAAGCCGGTTTGTCGTTGATGAGGAGGGTGCCTTGGTAGTCATATAAACCCATCAAAACCTAATGACCAGGACGGAATCAACCAACTGTCAGTACGTGTCTCGTAGTTCAGTCCTATTGGCAACCTGATCACCTTGACCAAAGTTGTCTTGCCACCCCCGTTGAACCCGACAATCGCCAGAGTCTCTCCTGGTTCAATGACGATATTGATGTTCTTGAGCGTGGGTGTTTGTGCTCCCGGATATGTGAAGGAGAGATTCCTGTCGCGAACCAATCCCATTTTGTTTGGTTAATTATCCGCGCCACGGCTGTTTACCAAACGACTCGACATACCTCGCTTCAATCCTCATTCCCCTCCTTCCACTCACGTGCTGAACGGATGCATACTCGATCCGCTTGTCCTCTGACTTGAGCAACGTTTCTTCAATCCTCAAGGACTCGACAAACGCAGTCCCGAGGTAAATGTAAAGCACGAGTTCCTCCATCTGACCGTTGAGGTGCTTGATGATGTTGACCAAGGAATCGGCACACGTTTGACAGAGACGCATGTTGCCGATAGATATTGAGGTTGGGAATGCTCCGAGGGCAATTAGAGCCTGTGAATGGGAGGAGGAGATTGAAGTCGTTTTAGCCCAACAGTATGGTGACAGCCAGGAATGTTGAAAGCTCACATAGCAGACCGACTCCACGCTATCCCTCGCCATACTAACACACGTCTTCCACAAATCATCCCTCGCCATATCCCTCTCCTGCCTGGTCAAGTCGTTCGCTTGCCTCCACTTTTCCATTACCCAATCCGCAAGGCCAAACAAGAGGATTTCTTGCTTGTACTGCCCGTTTCGACCGAGTTCGTGGATCTCGCGCTTCGTCATGGGCGGCAGGAAGAATCGACCCCAGTGGTGGTTGACAACCGTGAGGAAGCCGAGGAGAGAAGGTAGGAACGACATGAAGAGGAAGAGGATGGTCGAGAAGCTGAATTTCCCTTGTTTCGTGGTGCCAAGGACGGTGTGGATAACGACGCTGCTCCGGGAGACAAGTGCCACACTACGAGCAAAACGGAAAAGAGTGAGATCAAAAAGGAAAGATGCAGAGCCGGTTGGACGACTTACATGTCCCGAAGCATGTCTGTCAAGGCGACCATCTGACGAGATGGGGATTTCGCGTATTGTCCGTTGCTGGAAGTGAAGCTCTCGAATCCAGCAAAGGCACCAGCTTCAGTGAGGAGAGGAGCGACTCGGTCGTCAGACAGAGTTGGGATGTCCAGAGTAAGCTGAGACTTCAAGTACAGGTACCTAAGCGTGTTCCCAGCAAACTCGGTGAGCCCGACATTACGGTAAAGCCGAACAAGAATACGCACTCGATCTTTTCGTCGATATTGTATCGAACATTTTGGTTGTTATAGTACCTAAATACCCGGGGTCAGTCAGCAAGGGGAGTGAGAGGATATCGGGTACGCGTACAAAAGGGCATCTAGGATTCGCTCGGCTTGAGCGGCGAACAAGTTGGTGAGAGCAAGCTTGACGATACGATGTTTGTCTATTGGTCCATTTGAGGCGAGAGTGTCTTGAACCTGCAATGTCCAAAGACCGGTGTCAGTAGATGACGTGGCTAGGAGGTGCAAGCGACCAAGCACGCACGCAGTCGAGAAGATTGGCCAGAGTAACAGCATGCCATGCGGGGACTAAAGAAAAGAGAGAAAGGTCAGAGGGTCGATGGGGCGGGTCATTCGGTCTCTACTTACGCATGCCAGTGACCATGTTCCCGAATAGATAGAGAACGAGTCCAAATCCGGCGGCATTCCAATAGAGCAGCATGACCTCCGCCAACGTCACGGGAGCTAGTCGTAAAGCAATGCCGAGATTATGCCTGGTAAGTGGGCGCGAGTAGCTTGCCGGTAAAGGAGGTCCATCGGGCATTAACCGAGATGCCTCCCATGCGGCTACGCGTTCGCGAGGTGTTTGGATTGGAAACCATTTTCCCTTTGTGTTCAATAAGGGTTTTTGTTTTGATTCGTCGTGTTCGTGTTCATGTTCGTGTTCATTGTGGCCTCCATTTAGAGAACCGTTCGACTGCTCATCGCTCTGTGGGGTCACTTTGAACTTCGGTCGTACGTATGGTTCTGTTGAAAGAAAGGCCGAAGAAGAACGCATTAGTTGATTTAGCGACAAAGAAAAGGATTTGGGGGAAATGCCAAACTTACTGGACTCCATGGGTGATGGATCTTGCGGTAATGTTATCAAAAAGTGGGATTACGTCCCTCGAGAGTAAAACCAGTTGAGGGTCTTGTGGAAATGCGAAAGTTTTACAGAGTCTTGGAGAATGTGAAGAGCTTAAAACATGGACATGAAGATGAGAGTGGCTAGTTGAGAGTGATGAAATGTAGGGGGTGGTTCAAACAAGTGTTTGTTGGGAACCGCAGTTTGATTCCGTTTCCGGAAGGCATGCGAATCGGGATCCCACCATCTGCCCCAACAGCCGCCACCCCCTGAGCCTTTCGTCACAAACTGCCCATCTCCCACAATGTCCCTCCTCACCCTCGACTTGGCATCGTCTGCTACCAATCAAATCAAATACTTGAGATCTTTGCCTGCCATCAGAGAACGATGTACTCGCGTGCACAATCTCGCTCAAAGGGGCCAGTTGGAGTACTTTGATTACCATCCAGAGAAGGAGAGCGAAGTAATCGACTTCTGCAGTCAGATCATTCAAGTGCGTACATTCTAGACACTCTCTAGTAGATCTCTCTTCATTCACTTTGATCCATCATAGCGAGATTTTGGGACAGATTACAGCAAGGTGCTTCAACTCACTGCAGATAAATCGAACGTAATCGTAATCTAAGCTCACCTTACGTCTCTCGTAGATCCCTCCACACAGCCGCTGGAGGCACTTTGACGTCGGCAGGCCACGCGTTCAACCTCTGATCGACTCATGGGAATCATCCAACCCCGTGCCGTCGGATCTTGAAATTGCCAAGCGCCTGATCGACCTGTTCCTCGTCTCGGTCCTACTCGACGCGGGAGCAGGCAACCAATGGAAGTACACCGAAAAAGATGGCTCTGCTTCTTTTGCTAGGAGCGAAGGTTTGGCTGTAGCGAGTTTCGACATGTTCGTCAACGGGTTTTTCAGTGCAGATGCGAAGGATCCGTTTAGGGTTGACGGTGAGATCCGAACCTCGAGCACGTGGTTGCAGCGCTTGATGATATCCTTTGCACGACTTAGCTGATGCATTAGCCAAGCTCTCAACCGAGAAAGTGGCTGCAGCGATGCAAGTCACTTCTACCAATCCTATGAGCGGTCTCGAAGGTCGAACTGGACTTCTCGCTAACCTCGGCCTCGCTCTCCAATCTACGCCTGAGTTCTTTGGAGACTCTGCTAGACCAGGAAACATGCTGGGTGCGCACCTACTTCATCGACTCCCCACAGCGCTAGCTTATACCTAACATACCACCATCATCCAAATCCAAACAGACTTCCTCAAGACCCAATCCATCACCTCCGAAAGCGGCAAAACCAGAATCCACATCTCCGCCCTGTTTACCCTTCTCATTGAAGGGCTCAACTCCATCTGGCCGCCCTCTCGAACGCAGCTCGACGGCGTGTCGCTCGGAGACGTCTGGCCGTGCACCTCGTTAGCCGCCCACGGCAACCCCAGGCGTAAAAACTCCATCCCGGACAACGTCAAGTTCTCGCCTGGAGTTAAGAAAAAGAGTCCAGAAGCGGCGGGAGAGGATTTGGTGCCCTTCCACAAGTTGACTCAGTGGACCACGTATTCGCTAGTGGAGCCTATCGAGAAAGTGCTTGGTTGGGAGGTGGAAGGCATGGAAGATATGACAGGTTTACCTGAGTATCGGAATGGTGCGTATCGTATACCTCAACCCCAGCACGCCTTGTCTCTGTTGACTTGTCTGACTCATGTCGCAGGTGGACTCCTCGTGGACTTTGGAGTCCTAGCTCTTCGCCCTGGCGCAGTCTCCTCATACCGCGAGACGCCCGACTCATTGCCTAAGCTGCCTCCTTCACATCCCGCTATCATCGAGTGGCGCGCAATGACCGTCATCGAGCTGTACGTCAACCACACTCTTGCATACGACAACTCTCATCTCATCCCTGTCTCTTCTCGTAGCGATCGCATTGCCGAGGGCCTTCGCAAGAAACTCAACTTCTCTTTCACCCTCGCCCAAGTTCTCGAGAGTGCGACCTGGAAAGGCGGGCGTGAGATCGCCAAGCAGAAGCGTCCGGAAACCGGAGGTCCCCCGATCGAGATCGAGAGCGACGGAACCGTGTTCTAAACGAGCGACATGGAAAAGGTACTACCAACGGTGCTTGTACATTGAAGTGAAATAAGACAACTTTTGATTCCTTTCATCGCTTATGGCGAACGTCCCATCTCCATTCAAACGTTTCGATAGACATGCCCGCACAGATGAAATGGAAAGAATGTAACGGGGAGAAAAGATGCAGTCTCTACCCAAAATGCGTGCCTCTGTAGGATTGTCGCACGAATCTTCCCTGAGCGTGCAGCAACTTTGACTGAGTCAGCAATCTCCCGGGACGGGAAACACAACCCATATTTCACAGCATTTCCTTTTACCACTAACCCCTTTCTTGATCGTTCCTCTTTTCATGAGTGCGACTGCTAACATCTTCGAGCAACCGATCACCGAACGCCCGGAGATCCCAGCACGGTTCGGGGAAAGATGGCGGCAAGTTCAACTGGGACAACGACCAGTTGGCCGATGAAGACGAAGACTTGACCAGAAGAATCAAGGCCCAACTCGACAGCCTACTCATATTCTCACGGTGTTTTTTTTCTTCCTTTTCCATTCGTCTAAGCTAAACGAGTCGTTCCCGTTTGTAGGCCGGGCTCTTCGCTGGGGTCAATTCCGCATTTCTGGCGCTCACGCTTCCCATGATGCCCGCTGATCCCGCCGAAGATACCAGCGCCTTGCTATTGCAATTGTTTCAGGGAGGAAATGCGACAATTAACTCCAAAACGGACCTTCCATCCGCCACCTTCTCCCCTCTCGATGCCATTTGCCCAGTCAACATGTTGTTCGCCGTGAGCCTAACGCGGGCGCTCATGACGACGCCAGTCCTATCCAGTGTTTATTAACGGCATCTATGCCTTAAAATATCTGGGGAAAAAATGTGTACTGCCTCAAAAATCTACCAATCGGCAGCTGTCGAGATACGAAGCGAGCGCCCGGATATGGCCCGTGTAAAGGAAACCCGAAAGTCATGCGCCACTTGATAGCGAATTGAATCAATAGCAAATTGAATAGAGGTTTTCAAAGCTTTGCTGCGGATCGGGAAGACCAGGAAGGGTTGAGTTGGTTTTGGTAAAGCCCACTGGGCGTTACGCTGCCATCGATGGAGGACGAGGGTTCCCACCTGAAGCTCCCGGGGCGACGCCATATCAACCCGTTGGAATGCTGTGCTCGGCGATAGAGTCCTCATGAATCATCTCTGGCGTGTCGCTCCACAACGTTGTCCTGGTTGCGACTGGGCGCGAGGCTCAATTGATGCCGATCAGGGGTAACTTACGTCAGCCACTGAGTATATTACCGCAGGTTTTGTGCGTTTCTGGCTCTTACCATCTTCCACCACCAGTCCTCCCTCAACTGCCGCTTCCTCGGGTGTTTGGGCAAGTTCGCGTCTGCTCTCTACTCTATTTGGATTTCGACTGACGTCGCCGACCCACTTCCACTCCCTCCCTCCCCCTCCCTCCCCCCTCCCTCCTCAACTCTAGTCGTTCCTGGGCAAAGCGAAGGCAAAAAATCGACTACGAAAACGGGATGCGACCTGTAGAACGCACACGGGCGAATTCGAGTAACCCTAACGACGTCGCGTCCTCTGACCAGGCCAGGCCGGACACCCTCACCCCTCGAAGCGTCCTCGGGATGACTCTTTGACGATTCGCCGGGGCTGGGTTGCGAACTTCGGTTCCGTGAGGGTTAACGCCTGCCTGCGATAATGTTTACCTCTTCACCTGGGGCCTTATCTGCTGGCACTGTCGAGACGTCCTCCCTGTAATCGCTCCCGCTGTCTTTACGCAGAGGGGTTGGGTGCGAGGCTATCGGCTTGCTTTTTTGGCAGATGGGCGACCCAGTGGCACACAAGTCGAGACGTCCTCCCTGGAAATCCTTCGCGCCTTTACGTGTGGAAGGTATGGTGCGCGGCTATCGCTTGTCTCATGTGCCGATTTGGTGTTCGTCCGGTTCGTGTTGGTTTCTTTCTTTCGATTTTCGCTTTCATTTCTTTCGGTGTTTTCTTCGTTTTGCGTCCTTGGTTTGGCTTCTTCAGTTTGATAGATTCGTAGGTAGTTCTTTTAGGTAGTTTGAGGTTCGAAGTCGGATCGCGGGCCTCCTCGTGGCGGACCTCGGGAACACTCGAAAGAGTGGCTAGACCGCGAACGCGATATACATATCTTCGTAGAATTGTACTTTTATATTCGACGAAGCAATAGAATGTGATGCCTGTGTTAAGACTAAGCGCTTCATGTGTACGATCTGCCTATTCGGAATAAGTTGCCTGGTATCTTGGGCCCGGGAGGTTGATCTGGTACTTGAGCGACTCAGCCGGTCCAAACGGTTGTGAGCAAGAGGTATGCTCGGATAGATGAAAGAAACGTCATTTCATTCAAAGGGAGAAAAGATGCAGTTCTTGAAAACATCTCGACGATTACTCCCGTGGGCAAAAACGGTCTACAGACGTTGCTCGGTCAGCCTCCGACGACGGGCGTCCCTCCCCATACTTCTGATAGATAACTCCGCTTCCTGGTTTCCCAACCTCATCCCTACTGGGTGTATCTCCAGTAGTCGTGTTCCAGCCCGGGCCAGGCACAACGCCCCAATCTCCGCAGCATCCCCACTCCCAATCCGTCTCCGCGATGATCTTCTTCTGCGCCTGGACGAAGGTGTCGACGGGGCACAAGCCGTGTTTGTTTTCGGGGCAGCCTTCGATTCCAGTGAGAGGCGTCACGCCGTCGTTGATGATGATGCGGATTTGGTCGCCGGGGGTGGAGTCGCATGAGAGGACTGCCAAGGTCATACGCAATCCAAGTATCAGCAGCCGACGTAATCTGAATCGGAAGGACCGCTGAGTTTTTATACTCACGTTGGAACTGCATGTTCGTGCCAAAAGGAGCCAACTGGCTGGTAACGAAACTCCTGTTCTCTGGAATGTGATCAAATGGCAAAGGACCGGTCTCAGCAAAGTTGGACAGGTTCAAAGCGGTTATGATGTTGAGAACGACGTCGTCATGAGTCGCATCAACGTAAAGCGCCTGACTCAAGGGGAAGGTGATTGGATTGGCATCGAGCGTGGAGTTGGTCGTGGAGTTATAAATCGGGATGTGAGTGTGGGTAAGACGGGCGACCATTTCTTGGAGATAGCCAAGGCCTTGAATCCTCGCAACTGGTGAACCGAATGCAGAATTGTACCTTAAGTCCCATTGTCAGTACGGCTTACACCTTGTGGATGAGGGACACCCAAACATACCAGAACGATAAATCCGTCGCATACTCGAACCCTTCCCACTCTTCTGGGGTGAAAAGCTCACAGAACTTAGAGTAGCCAAGAGCAACCGTCTGAAGAAATGGCTGTGTCAGTACTATTTCAGCAAAAGAGGTATAGCAGAACTTACCTCGTACGCGCACAGCTTTGGGTTGAAAGGAAGTCCCAGTCAGTCAGCCATCTGATTCCGCAAACCCAGCTCTCAAATGCGATCCCACCTGTTGGAAGTTGTACGCTTCGAAAGGGCCTATCTCTATTCCATCGATGTCTGTTTGCAACCTCTCCGCCGCGCATACCAAATACTTCGAGACCCACTGAGCAATGTACCAGCTGGATCTCTTTCCTCTTGTATGCGATTTAGCGTTGGGGCAAGTATTAGCTGGCGACAACGTGTTGTTAACACCCGGAGTCTCGTATGTGATGCTATTCAAATACTGCTCCTCGTGAGGGTAACCGAAAAACCCGATAGCGAAATTGGCTGCGGAGTAAAGCATCCGGTCCCTGGTTGTGAACATGTTAGGGCAACGAATCGCAAGGGTGGGTGGAACACGTACTGAGATTCGGTTCGGAAGACGGGAAGGGCGTCGGTAAAGTTGTTTAGGAGGAACCCATACTTGATGCGGAGGTTTAGCCCAAGATCATCTATTGATTCACGAGGTGAGAAAGCACAACACAGTCCGCTAAGACCCGGCCAAATTCATACACATTTGCTGCCGACCAAAAGGTGTTAAAATTTCCTCTCCGAGAGCGTACTCCTTATCGAGTAAAGAGCCGAGAGTCAGCGAGATGCATTCCAGCAATCTATGATGAGGTTGTACCAGGTATTCAGGAACCCCAACGAGTTCTTTGCCTTCCACTTCTTGCCTTTCTTCGCTAGCTCCTTGAGATGATGGCTGAACTTCTCCGGCCCATCCGGGGAAGAGGTAGGGTATCGAGCACCATGACGGTGGAGGAAGTGCAACCCAACGATCTTGCATCCTTCGGGCGCCTCAGCCGAAGTATCGGGCAAGCCGAATGTCGATGAAGGAACCGAGTACCAGGGGCTAAAATGAAGACCCATCATCAGCCACCAAATATTACACAAACAAGCGCAGGATCTTCACCTCAAGTTGCCCCAGTACTTGAAGATATCAAACGGCTTCTTGCCCGTCGACGTGGCAGCTGAGGCGTCACTCTCTCCTTTAGCACCTCCGATGCTTTGGGGACCAACTAGGTTTGGTGCTCCAGTGTGGACGGGATAGACCGGCGCTGTCTGAACGAGAGCGGCTTCATTACCCGTAGGCGTTGGTCCGGCGTATCCGATGTTGGAAGGGAAGTATGTAGTATATTGTCCGTTGGTGGGAGAGGCGGGAGGGAAGTGGAAACCAGTGGGCGCTACCGCAGCCAAATTGACTCCAGACGAAGAGAACAAAGATCCTCCATTGTAGCTGGATGGCGTATACGATTGCGTCAACTGATGGACAGTCAGCGTTACCAGGACCCCCGCGAGTGCAGCGCCACTACAGGACAGAAATTGTCCACATCTCGCTTTCGACAATGGCTTCCGTGAGCTATACGTGGCGGCGAGCCCGGGTTCTCCTTGAGCCTCCTTATCCATCTCCAATGTGACCGTTGTTGAGCTGGCAAAGGGGGCCGAAGAGTCCTGCAAGAGTGCGTGCTTCTCACCGGAACGGTCCGCATTTATATCATGGGCTGGATACTGCTCGTGGGCAAGAGGGCGAGAGCCTTCCCTGTTGGCTAGCTCTACGTGTTTCATGAGGTCAGGCGGAGGGTGGGTGGGCGATGTTAGAGGAAATGGCTGCGGTGGACGACGTGCAGTGCGTGATTTCCATGGCCTCTATATACTGTACTATTTCGGTGTTACCGGGCTATTGGGGACACCGGGACAAGCACCAGAGCGGCGCAACCATACCTGGAGGACGGAGTGGGACAATGTGAGAGCGGAGCGGTCGAACTGAATGCAGGGACCGGAGACGAGGGGCAAATTCCTTTCCGAACAAGTTAAGTTCGCGAGTAAAGTTGCGAAATTACGTTGGATATTCTTCTTCCATTCAGGGTAATTTGACACCGAATAAGTCCAGGGGTCCAAATTTGACGTTGTGGCTTTTCATTTAGGTGAATCGAGGTCGCCCTGTTGCGCATCCAATTATCATTTCAGGGCAACTGTCACAACATCCGCTACCCACCTCGATAATCACCTGCATCACTGCCGAGACCCTCAGTTTTGGCTCGAATCACTCAGATTTCAAATGAGCTGCATCGAAAAATAAAACACGTCAAGAGCTCTTCCTTTACTGTTATGTTCTTCGGTCAACACTGATGTAGCGTTGGGTCGCAGTTCCGTTAGTTCAGAACATTTCTGAGTCCAGTTTCATCCATAGAGGCGTTCAGCAACCGGGGGGCAGCCAGGAAAGGCATGCCACCTACTCGGCGAGGTATCAGTCTATCTCTGGATTGCATGCGAACGTGACCAGTGGTCTGGGATGTGGTCAAATTCAGCCCAAAGACGACCAGAGCCCCGGCGTGGACAGAGCAAATACTCTCTTACTGTGTCCCTCAAGTCTCAAGACCAATTCGAGCCTGCGCTATTCGCAAAAAGAATAGATATTCAGACTTAACGGAATTGGACGCTGCCATGGATATGGAATTTAAAGACTGTGAGATGCACTAAATGCGAAAGCCCGAAACAGCTCTGGTTCTACACATATATTATTTCCCAGAAATCGCACCGTTAGATGTTTATTTCCTTATAGATACTGTACATATTAGTTCTACGGTATTGGGAGACTGTTGCGGAACTAATGGGTGGAACATTGTCCCCGAGCGGACAAAGTGCTTCGGGGAGTCTAAGCGGGATAGCGCAAAATGGGCGGGGGGATGGGTGTGTTGGGACAGGGACATCCGCTAACACCGAAATAGTACATTATGTACTATTTGGCCTGGACAGACTAGAGCACTCCGAACAGTATTGTTGCCTTGATTCCCCGGCATTTTCCCCACCCTACACTTTGCCCCAATTTAAAATTCTTGATATCGCTTTTGTTCTGCCCTTGGTCGGTGTCCCTCTCGTACCCCAACACTACCTTTCCGCGCCTAGCCCCTATTCTCTTGTTCGTTCGCCTGCCTGCGATTTGGCCTCTTCGCTTTGGCCTCCTCTCCCTCTTTCGCTCTTTCACTGCCGTGTACAATTCAAATTTCATTGTAGTTTCGGCCGGTTCTCTCTCTCTCGCTCTCGTTCGTAACTTGATACCCTCCGTATTTCCTTCTTGAGCATATCTTTGATGGTCTCTGGTCTCTTTTCTCGTATACCAGTGTACTTTCCCTTTCTCCTCCGCACTTTCTCTTTATTCCACTTCTTTGGGCCCCTTTTTACCTCGATTTCTAGTTTCACTCCTCAGCGCCTCTTGATTTCCAGAGAACTAGAATTAACCCTCTTTGCCCAAATCTACCCGTTGAAAACTCGGAAGACTTGAACATGTCTTCGTGTGTACGTGGAAATAGTCTGCGCAAATAAACGTCGGCAAACTCATCTGTTATCAATACAACCTGCACCCTCTTCCCTAACAAGGCTAACAGCGCAACGGGCTGACCTACACCAGGAACTCACCAAAAACGAGAATCACACGGTGAATGAGGGCTTACTTGAAGCTGCTCTGGCGTTCAGGGGAACCGCATCCGAGGGCCATACATCCTCTGGTCTGACAGTCCCGATACAAGCGCCCCAGATGAGCACAAGTTGCGATACTACCCTTCAATCTCTTACCAACTGGGGACCTTGGAGGAACCTAACTGGGCTTCTATCGCATATCAGCTTCCTGCAGGCACCTATGGTACGCACCTAAATGAGACTTGGTGCGTGGCTGCCCGGAAGAGTGAGTGGAATGCCCTCAGCTCCGACACGGCGTGACGAATGATTCTGAATTAGATGGTTGATCAGCTCGACTGATGCGTGCCGCACCATCTGAGCACAGGCGACGCGAATTTTTGATGAACGTACAGGGCCTTAAATACAATTCGTAGCCTTGTTATTTTCTAGCGCTTCAATACATTATCTCCTATCGATATGTTGGAAGATGTCCTGGAGGGGACCGGCGGGCGAAAGGACAGGGGATCGTAAGAGGACCCGTTATTCTTCATTCTTACATTGTATCGTCCTACTAGAGCACTTATAGTATGTAGATACAAAGGGAAGTACACGATAATGAGGTAAAGCGGCTACAATAAGCTATAGACTGAGTGTGCTACGGGTCTCTAGCAACAGTAAAGACGGAAATGCTATAGTTACTAAAATCGTATCTGCCAACACAATAGCCTGTTATAACAGTAATAGAGTTGTGCGTGAATATATTTTCTGCCAGAAATTATATCGGGCAAGCCGAGGCTTGCTGCGGCCCCGGCACAGAATGAGGGGCCGAGCTGGTCCCGTACTGCTCGTTTGGGGTGGCGTCGCCATCTATGTCGATGAAGGGCGAGGGTTCCCACCTATTGTTCCCCGTACGACGCTATACACTTCCTCGGAATGCTGTGTTCGGCGATGGAGTCATCCGGAATCATCTTGGGCGTACCGCTCCACAGCATTGTTCTGGTTGCGACTGGGCGCGGAGCTCAATTGACGCCGATCAGGGGTAACTTACGTCAGCCACTGAGTATATCACCGCAGGTTTTGTGCGTTTCTGGCTCTTACCATCTTCCACCACAAGTCTTCCCTCAACTGCCGCTTCCTCGGGTGTTTGGGCAAGTCCACTCTGCTCTCTACTCTATTTCGATTTCGACTGACGTCGCCGACCGACTTCATCGCTCTCCACCACTCCCTCCCCCCCCTCCCTAACTCTAGTCGTTCCTGGGCAAAGCGTTAAGGCAAAGCATCGACTACGAAAACGGGATGCGACCTGTAGAACGCACACGGGCGAATTCGAGTAACCCTAACGACGTCGCGTCCTCTGACCAGGCGAGGCCGGACGCCTTCACCCCTCGAAGCGTCCTCGGGATGACTCTTTGACGATTCGCCGGGGCTGGGTACTGAACTTCGGTTCCGTGAGGGTTAACGCCTGCCTGCGATAATGTTTTACCTCTTCACCTGGGACCCTTTTCTGCTGGCACTGTCGAGACGTCCTCCCTGTAATCGCTCCCCGCTAGCTTTACGCAGAGGGGTTGGGTGCGAGGCTATCGCTTGCTTTTTGGCGGATGGGCAACCCAGCGGCACACAAGTCGAGACGTCCTTCCTGGAAATCCTCCGCGCCTTTACGTGTGGAAGGTCTGGTGCGCGGCTATCGCTTGTCTAATGTGCCGATTTGGTGTCCGTTGGGTTCGTATCGGTGTTGCTTTGTGTTCATTTCTTCCTTCGGTTTTCGCTTTCTTTTCTTTCGGTCTTCTCTTCAGTTTGCGTGCTTGGTTTGGCTTCTTCAATTTGATAGATTAGTAGGTAGTCCTTTAGGTAGTTTGAGGTTCGAAGTCGGATCGCGGGCCTCCTCGTGGCGGACCTTGGTAACACTCGAAAGAGTGACCAGACCGCGAACGCGATATACATATCTTCGCAGAGTTGTACTTTTATATTCGACGAAGCAATAGAATTTGATATCTGTTTTATGACTAACGACTTCATGTGTACGATCTGCCTATTCGGAATGAGTTGCCAGGTATCTCGGGCTCGGGAGGTTGATCTGATACTTGGGCAACGAAGCCGGTCCAAACGGTTGTGAGCAAAAAGTATGCTCGGATCGATGAAAGAAACGTCATTTCATTCAAAGGGAGAAAAGATGCAGTTCTTGAAAACATCTCGACGATTACTCCCGTGGG